>RJWM01024129.1:0-31121 GCA_004363535.1 Dasyprocta punctata | reverse complement strand
AACGACAGATCTGATACGATTACACTGTAGGTTTACACTCCGTGGTGGTTGAAGTTTGACAGTAGTTACAATATTATATATCGTTATCTTCATAGGGGTTGATTATATTGACAGACATAGACACGCAAGGTTTATCAATTCAGGAATATTAACTTTTCTTTTTCAATAGCTAATGTACTTAGTAATATAGTTTTTTTTTCTGTCTTATTTATGCATATTTATAAATTTATGTCTTTTTCCTTTTCCCTTCCTTTCTTCCATTCCCCTTAGAGTGCCTCTTGTTATCATTGAAATAACTACCCATAATATCAGGTCTAATATAATCAAGCTAAATAGTTCAGAGTGAAACCAATAAAGGATAAAAGAATGGTCATACTTAAGAGAAACAAAAAAACTAAAGGATTCAACTAACAACAACAACATATCCTATACTGTAAAATTATAGGTTTTGGAATTTAGATGGTTGAAATTTTACAGTGGTTGCAACATTGTATATCGTTACCATTAAGAGGGCTGTTCAGATTGACAGATAAAGACATGTAGGATTGATCTGATTATATGAATATCAACTGTTCTCTCACCAGTTAATGCATTTAGTAGTATAGATTTTTAAACTATCTTATGAATACCCTCATATAAAACTATGTCTTTTTTCCATAGTTTCCTTCCTCGGTTCCCCTTGTAATACCTCTTATTGTCTTCAAACTAAATGCCCTTACCAAATGGCCAAGTATAGTCAAACAGAATAGTATTGAATAAAACCAATAACAAATAAGGTAATGGAGGCAATATATAGTAATACAACATTGATTTCTATAATGCCTCATATTAGCTTCAAGGCAGTTCCCTATATCATCTGTTGTAACACAAACACACTAAGATAGGTTAAAATCCCTCAGAACAGAGCAGCGAAAGTAATACCTGGTTTTGAAGCAAGGTGATCATATATCATTGAAGGCTACCCTTATAAATTTTGTTATCTTTAAGATAGCTGTCTTTGTCATCATTTGTGATAAAGTTAGGCCGGTTGAGGTAGAATAGGATTAAACTAAACAGCTCATTGAAAACAATGCTGGACTTAACTCCCGTTGATGGATTATTCATTTGTCTGCCCTGCTCAGTGATGTCTCTCTGTCGCTGTTTCTGGAGCAGTGGACTTCTTTATCTCTCTCTAGAATGTCCTTCAGTATTCTTTGTAGGGTTGGCTTGGTTGTCATAAATTCTTTTAGTTGTTCTTTGTCGTGGAAGTATCTTGTTTCTCCATTGATTTTAAAAGATAATTTTGCAGGGTACTTCAGTCTGGGTTGGAAGTTATTTTCCTTCAGGGCTTGAAATATTTCACTCCAAGTTCTTCTTGACCTGATGATTTGTGTTGAGAAGTCTGTTGTGATTCTGATGGGCCTTCCTTTGTAGGTAATCTGTCTCTTTTCTCTAATAGCTTTTAATATTTTGTTTTTGTGTTGAATTTCTGGAATCTTGATTATTATATGTCTGGGTGTAGGCCTATTTTGTTCAAGTTTAGCTGGAGTTCTATATGCTTCAGTTATCTGAAAGTTTCTTCCTGTTCCCATGCTTGGAAAATTTTCTGAAATTATTTCTGTAAATAGGCTTTTAATTTGATTTGTATTGACCCCTGCTTTTTCACTCACACCTTTTATTCGTAAATTATATTTCCTTGGGTTGTCTTGCAGCCATTGCACTGCCACTTCCAGATTTCTTATTATTTTTAGAAAGTCTTTCCTTTCTCTCTCCCAGGCTGCCATTTTCTCTTCGAGATATGAAAGACTATCTTTAGTCTCCTTCAGGTGGTTCTGCCAACTTTTATTGAAGTCTTTGAGTTCCCGGTATTCTCTCTGAATCTGATTGATGCGTTCTAAGTCTTTATTTGTTTCATTCTCAATCTCCTTTGATTTTCCATCCTCCACCTTTCCGGCTATGTCTTCTTTAGAGGCGCTTAGGGATTGCCCTATTATGTATTTCATTTCAATTCTCAGTTGGGCTAACAGTGCTGTTTTAATTTCTTTTATAGCTTCATGGAGTTGTCTCCCCACTTCGGTTGTCATCTCCTCTGAGAGTTTAATTTTTGGACTCCTGACCTTTTCTGCCTTTGCGTCATCTGGGTTTGTGCTGCTTGTATCGGAGTCTGGAGAGCGCCCTCTACCTTTCCGTCTTGGCATTTTCCTGGGCTCTGCTGAGGGCCCGTGTTGGCCCACTGTCTTTCCCTAGCCTGCCTCCGCTTGGCGGATGTCTGGTGCAGTACGCGAGGATAGGGCCACTCCCTGGGAACCCGTATCAGGTGGTCCGCCTAACTTCCTCTATCACCCCCAGGGCGCCTGTGCAGATTCCTCCAGGACCCTCCAGGGCCCAGTGTGGGCAAGAAACCGTGCCTAATTAGGTGCGGTTCCGGTCTCAAGATGGATGCCTGTTCCTTGCTCTCCCTCGGGAGTGGGGGTTGGGGGGCTGAGGCCTGCTGAGTTCACTCACTCGCCAGCTCGCGACCACCTCTTTCCACAGTCGATCACTGCCTCTGCCGTCTCCGCCTCAGCTGCAGAAGTTCAATCGGGAATCGCGCATCGTGAGCACTTTAATTGCACCTTCTCAGTTCGAGTCCGTTGCTAATTCGATTTGGCTCTGGTCAGAGGTGCTGCCACCTTTGTTTGTTTACTTCTTCTTTTTTTACTCTTTCTGTGGGCTACAGTTCTCGTCCTAGACTCCTCTTAGGTTCAGAGGACCCATCTCCCTCCCCTTTCCTTCTCTCTGTTATTATATTATTTTATATTCCAGCATTTGGATGGTATATTCCAGGGAGTCTCCCTATGGCAATGTTATCAGGTCGGCCATTTTGCAGGAAGTCACAGATTTCACTCTTAAGACTGCTTTCATTGCGCCTCATAAATTACGGTGTTTTATATTGACATTATTACCTAATTGTAAATATTGTTTAGTTTCTTCTTTCATTTCATTCATGACCCATTGGTTGTTCAGGAATGTGATGTTTAATTTCCAGGTGTTAGTGCATCTTTTGTGATTTTTTTGGTATTGATTTCTAATTTCATTGCACTATGGTCAGATGGTATGCATGGAATAATTTCAGTTTTTTTGCATTTACTTAAGCATGTTTTATGGACTAGTATGTGGTCTACTTTCGAGAATGTCTGAGGAGAATGGATTCTGATGTTGTGGGATGAAACACTATAGACATCTAGTAAGTCCATTTGTTCACAGGTTTGGTTTAGTTCTGATATTTCTTTGTTGATTTTTTTGTTTAGGTGATCTGTCTATTTGTAACAGTGGGGTACTAAGGTTCACCATTACAGTTTTGTTAGTGCTTATTTAATTTTTCACATGTGTTAATATTTGTTGTATATATTTGGGTGCACTGGTACTTGGTTCATATATATTTATGATTGTTATCTCTTCTTGGAGTTTTTCCTTAACAAGTGATGAATGACCTTCATTGTCTCTTTTGATCAGTCTTGGATTGAAGCTTACATTGTCTATAAATAGAATAGCTACTCTGCTTTATTTTCGTTTCTGTCACATGGAGTATTGTTTTCCATTCTTTTATTTTTGGTCAATGAATATCTTTTTGAGTTAAGTGTTTCTTATATGCAGCATATTGTTGGGTCTTGCTTCTTGGTGCATTCTGCCTGTCTGTTTCTTTTGATTAGTGAGTTGAGACCATTTACATAGATGGTATAACTGATATATATCAGCTTATCCTTTTCATATTATTTTTCTATTGTTGATATCCTGTTTTTTACCTCTGTTTAATTGCCTGTCCTGCCTGGTGGCCTCTTTCTATTGGTGTTCTTGGAACTGGAGTCTTCCTTATCTCTTTCTAAAATGTCCTTCAGAGCATTCTTGAGAGCTTGTTTGGTGGTCATGAATTTCTTCAGTTGTTCTTTGTCATGGAAGTATTTTATTTCTCCATTAACTCCAAAAGGATATTTAGCAGGATACATCAATCTACATTGGAGGTTGTTTTCTTTTAGGACTTCCTTCACTCCAAACTCTCCTTGACTTGAGGGTTTGTGTTGAAAAGTATGCTGTGATTCTAATATTAGGGTTTTTGTTTATAGGTGATTTGTTTCTTTTTTCTGTTTTTAATATTCTGTTCTTGTGCTGAATTTCTAGAATCTTGATTATTATATGCTTTATGTAAATTTATTTTGATCATGGCTGTTTGGAGTTTTTTTGCGTATGTGTCATTTATTTGTATGTCAAATTCATTATTCATGTTTGCAGAGTTTTCTGCCATTACTTCTGTGAAGAGGTTTTTTTCATGGCATTTGTGTTGTCTTCAGCTTTTTTTTCATTGAGTCTAATTAGTCTTGTGTTGTTCTTCTTTGCTTCATCTTGCAGCTGTTGGATTGATTTTTTTTCATAGTCCCTTGCTATTTTTAAGATATCTTTCTTTTTATGGTCTGAAACTGAAATCCTGTCTTCTAAATCTGATATTCTGTCTTCATCTTTATTCAGTCTGTTGTGTATACATTGAGTGGAATTTTTAATCTCCTGAATGTTTCATGGCTTCCATTTCTTTCCTATGTTGGGAATTCATGGTTTGTATCATTTTCTTAAGCTCTTCTATTTTTTTTTATCTGTGTCTACCTTAGATTCATTGGGTGTGTCTTTCGTTTTGATCATCATTTCTTCTTGTATTTGAGAGACTATTTTTTCCATGGCCACCTCCATTTGTATTTTTTACTTCTGCTGCTATCATTTCATAAAATTCCAGTGTATGGCTTCCAGTTCCTTCTATCTGGCCTTGTCCTGGGAGGGCTGAAAGGTCTGGGGTTGTATTTTGCTTTTGTGTCTTACCATTTTCTATTTACTATTTTGTTTCATTTTCTGTGTTGGCATTGACAATTTCTTATGGTAGATAGCTTTACCATCAGTATCATAGCTTCCCTAGGAGATGTCTATTCCTCAGAGGTGTCTTCTAGGTATAAGTGGTTCTTGTTCTTAGTGTCTATTCCAAGAACCTACCTTCCCAACTTATTAAGCTTGGGAGGTTGCTATCTATTTGATTCTCTACTCCGTACTAGACTGTGGTGATGGTTATTACAATCACAGTGTTGTTATGTGAGGGAGAAAAACTGATTACAACATGTGTAACATCCTGGCTGAAGTAATACAACCAGCATTAACAGTAACATCCAGCACAGCCTAGCAACTGACCAGCTCTAGTAACTATTAATTTGGTACCTTTAACCATATTAGCAAGCTGCATAGTTACATAATGAAATCCAACACACACCAGGAACTAGTATGCAATGAGTTTCCCCTCGGTAGATCTATTTTACCTACTGGCGCTGCAAAGTCCCTCGGGAGACAGTGCTCTGCTGCTGCTGGGCCACTCCTGCTGACACCCCTGCTGCTGCTGGCTGACACTGGGCTAGGGGGGCAGTATTTTAAAGCATGTCACTGATACACTGTTTCATTCCTTTGTTCTCTTGTTATTCAGTTATTTACTTTTTGCCTCTTGAAAATTTCTGTTTCTGAAATAACATCTAGACTATGCTCTGGTGATGTTACGAAGTGCATCTTTATGGTAGCTTTGTCCTTTGCATGATGCTTTATAGGGTGTTCTTTGGGGATCCAGGGATTCCCCTGGAATAGGGTTCTCATGTTACTTTCTAGAAAAACTGAGACATATGAATGCTACTACCTTCCTGCCTTACAGAGTTAGGCGAAGAGCTGGGTGTTTACTGTATGATGCTATGTTTAAAATGATATTACTCATTAAACTCATCAAACTGTGATTTTGCATAGTAGCTCTCTAATGGGATCCTATTTTATTTTTGTAATTACTTAGAAAATTGTTCTGTACCTGTTTATCAATTATAAATTAATCACTGGTAAATTTGTCATCCACTGGATATAGTAATAGTTTGTGCAACATTTCACAGTTTTTAAAGTTTTCTCTACATGTTACACGTTGAAGTCTCACAGCAGCATTGTGAGTAAAGCAAAGTTTTAAATTCCTTTCAAGGGGGAAAGTGAAGATGTGGGGAAGGAAGCCAGTGATTCAGCATTATGTCTTCTGTTCCCTAACCTAGATAGTCTTTTCTTTTTGCAATATGTTTTCAGTTCTCTGTAATATGTTTTGAAACAGGAGTGTGCATTTTTCTTTGTGCTTATTGTGCCTGATATTTGGGAGGTTGCCAATACCTATGACAAGGTCCTGGCACTGCTTAGGAAGTACTAGAGTCTTACTGACATCCCATCCCATTGCAATCTTGTTGACATCCATTCAAGGACATCCATTGCAGCCCTTCTTAGAGCTGTTTTGCTCCTGACATCATTGATTCTTCCCCCATGACCCTGTTCTCTGCCACTGGGCAGCTTCCCAAAGACAGGCTGTGACCATTGTCCGAGGTCTTAAACTTGAGGCACAATTAATTACTGTTGGACGGTGGAATTCATTTAAATCTAAACTGTCCTTTTTCTTGGATACTAGCAGTATCTTGATTCAGTAGAGAAATGGTTTTGAGAGTTCTCTATCCACATGGAAATTTTGTTGCCAGCACCAAATTGCTCAATTCCTTTCAAAATGAGTAATTAAAAAGATTTTAAAAATATCTACACTTGATCATTCTGTTGGTTTAAGTTCCTTAAGGAAGTGGATTCTTTAGAGTTTATACTTTCTTCAGAAACTTATTATTGTAGCAATCTAAAATTTGGTATACTTTATTTCTCCCAAAGATACTTCATTTTCTTTCACCAGTTAAAATTGGTTTTCTGCCAAAGTGCCTTCCCTGCTGCAGATATAGTTCATAAAACTTGATTTATGCATTTTATTTAGGGATATTACTCACTTATGTTGCCAAACAGTTTAAGAATTGAGTATAATCTTAGTGCAGCTATCATAACTTATTATTCAAGAACTTCTTGATGTTAAATTGGTTAATATAGTTTCTAATATGAAGTTGCTTTGAAAAAAAATGAGGGCAAATCAGCTAAAATCAAGGAGAATGTGAAATACAAAATATTTTAAATGGTAAGCAGTGCTATTTTGAAATACATAAAGTAGTTAAAATGATTGGGTAACCAAATATTGTCAAACTAAGGTTCTGATCTTAATAAATATGCAGAGCTTATCTGCAATAAGTATATTAAAAATGTGCAAATGGGTGATGGTACATGCCTTTAATTCTAACTGTGTGACTGAGGCAGAAGATCACAAGTTTGAGGCAGTCCTCAGCAGTTTAGGGAGAAACTGTCTCAGATTTTAAAAACACATTAAAGGGGCTGGGATGTAACTCAGCACACTCAGTTTTGGTCCCTAATGTGACAGTGGGGCAGGTTGGTTTTCCACATCAGTAATAAAGTCTTTTTTGTTGTTTGTTGTTGTTTTATGTTCCCCTCATTCTTTAGTTATGTATTAATGTTCTAAACATTTTTTAGGACTTTTAACAAGTGTACTTGCTTTAATATTTAACATAAGGAGTTAATATTTTCAGGAGATAGCACATTCGCTTGGTTCAAAATTCAAACTGGAAAAAAATGTAGTAACAAATATACTTATCACCATTGCCAACCAAGTCACTCCCTGGAGGCAGTGGATACTGGCTGTTCCTTTTGAAGCTGTCAAGCTATATTTTGTGTATGTATTAGCAAGTCTACACAAATTGTCATTCTGTGCCCTTTTACATAGCTGATAGCCTGTAATGAATATAAATCTGTTGTCTTGCTTTTTTTTCGTTTAGCAGTTGGATTCTTCCTAAAGTATTCTATACCAAACTGTTAGCACTGATGATCTCAGAGGAGTAAGTTTGAAGAGACTTGCTTGTTTGATGTGACTGCTGTGTACCTAACTTTATGGACTTCTGTATTGCTCTTATAATAATAGGGAAGGTCTGATTTGAAGAAATAGTGTAGGATAAATAAATTTGTACGAACACATGTATATCAGATCTTTGATTCTCCTAATACCTCCCTCCAGGATGGGCACCTGGGAGTTTGAGGGAGACGAGTGTGTGTTTGTGGAAGGCTTTTTGCCCTGGGATAGGCAGTGTCTAAGGGAAATCTGTGGAAAATTGCCTTAGTCATGCTTTTATACCTTGGCTTCAGCAGTTAAGGAAAGTGAAACAATTAGAACTTCCTCTCTGTGCAGAGTTTGTCCCCAGGTGCAACCAGTGTCTTCCCTGACATGAATTGCCCTCAGAATTGTTGAAAGGACCAGAGAGCCGTCCTGGTGTGACAAGAGTCCTCCTGGAAGGAAGGCTCTGCTCCTAGCTGAGACTTTGCAGGAAAACTTCTTTTGTCTCCCTGCTAGTAGATAAATGAGCCTTTGAGAAGAGATGTCAGGAGAGCCTTTCAAGCCTTCAGAGTGCTGGACTGTTTGACCACCAATGTGTGTACTGGAAAGAGAAAAGGAAGGAGCGAGAAGGGAGAAGAATTAGTTAATAGTAACAACTAGCATCCAGTGTAATATTCACAATAGTTATATTTTTAAAACTGAGAAACTATTGCTGTTAATTTAAGGTTGAAAAGAAGTAGTGGCAGCTGGGCAATGGTGGTGCACGTCTTTAATCCCAGCACTCAGGAGGCTGAGTTAGGAGGAGCATTTTCAGTTCAAGGCCGGCTTGGGCTACAACATGAGCGCAAGGCCGGCCTGAGCTACATAGTGTGACCCTGCCTCAAAAAACTAGGGCTGGGAGTTTGGCTCAGTGGCTAGGCGCCTGTCTGGCAGGTGTGAGATTGTGAGTTCGATCCCTGGTGCCACAAAAAAAAAAAAAAAAAAAAAAAAAAAAAAAAAAAAAAAAAAAAAAAAAAAAAAAAAAAAAAAAAAAAAAAAAAAAAAAAAAAAAAAAAAAAAAAAAAAAAAGCAGCAGTGCCATCTCCTGGGGCAGATTCACTCCTCAGTGGTTTAGTATACAGGTTTTGGAGCTACTGTGGAGGCTTCATTCCAGTTTGTGACCCGGCAGAACAAGAGTGTGCTGAGAAAGAACTCGGCTTCTTTACTGCAGCTTAAGTCTCTGCCAAAACTGCTAGGCAGTTTAGACCTTTGAAAATTCAGTATTCTTTAAAGTAATTTAGAAATCCCCTGGACCAGTGGTTCTTTTCCTCGTGGGGAAGCATCAAGCACTATCCATCAAATTGCTTTGTTCAGAGAACTACACATGCATTTTATTGTAGCAGCGTACAGGTTCCTATGTGGAGAAAACATAGGTCGCTTTTACTTTGTTGTGTTTAAGGTGTGGGTGCTAAAGAGCTTTGTTTTTGTACAACGAAGGAAAAAGATTCAGCTAGTTAAAAATCCTTACCATGATTGTGTGGTAGGAGCTAGTTGAATGGACATTAGAACACAAGTCAGTCTGATTCTGAAACTTCTTAGTCTTAACTTTGCCATAACAATAAAGTGATACCTTGATTTGCAAACTTGATTTTTTCCATGATTCTGTTCACAAACCAAGTTGGTCAAGAACGGAATCAAATTCAGTGGTTAGGTTCAGTGTTGACCTTATGGGGAAACTTGACTTGGTTCTTATCTGGCTAGGTTTATGACCAATCTCACAGAGAGAATTGAGTTCATGAACCAAGATGCCACTGTTTATTTTTTAATTACTTTAAATCTTAATGGTGCTATAATGCTTTTGTAATTACCACTTAAGATATGTGAAGTAATATGATCCATTTTCCAGTGTAGTACATCTTACTATACTCATGTTTATAAATAATGGTATGGATTTCCAAAGTTGAGGTCAAATCCACAAAGCCTGTGGTAGAATAATTATTATTCTAATTCTAACTATAATAATGTTGTCTGATGGAGAAATGTTTTAAATCTTGGCCTGCCTCTCCAGACCCCCAGGATTAAGTTTATTTTCTGGTTTCTGCTGGGTTAGAATTTATATTTTAAGAGGATGGATCTTTCCAGGTAGGTTTTAGTTACCACATTAGGTATCCTAGGTTTGCCCTCCTATAATCCAAAGTATAACAGCATAAGCAATGGAGGAAAAAAACATTCTGATGTGCTTTGTAATGGCCTATAAATCTCTTCATGAGAGCTCTACAGAGAGCAGCAGTTTTACCAGAGCAAACAGATGAGAGAGAACTCTTCCTGGCCACAGCAGCGATTCAGCTTCTGCATCACATGATCAGTGTGTTAGAAACCAAGCGGTAAGGCCTTTTGTGTTCTCAGGCTCTAGTGACAAAGCCTGTTTATTCAAGGGGAAGATGAGATCGATGAAGTTGAGATGCACTGCAGGCTCTCCCACAGCCCAGACTCTCCCAGGCCTTTTCTACTCACTCCATGTCTTTCCATCCTGTCCCCAGGATACTCCCAAGTTACATTTTTTTCCTCACATCTCACATTCTTTTATCATAGTTCATAATGCTAATTTTGCAGAAAATAACTGACTTAAAACATAATAATAATCACTTTCATAGAGCACATAAATTCTAGGCAATGAGAACTTTACATGTTTTCACAGGTAGTTTTGTTTTTATGGTACACTGAAGAGAATTTAGAGAAGTTACAGAAGTTTCTGTGGTCACATGCCAGGAACTGGTAGAATGAACATCAGAGCCCAAGTCTACCTGATCCCCAAACTTTTGTCTTTAGTCCTGACTTTGCATGTTGAAGACTTAACTGTGACCCAGAACTCTGCTTATAGAAACAACTCTCTAAGTTCACAATTTAAATAAGGAGTCACAACTAGGCTTACCTGTAATAAGACAGATAGGTATGACCTCCAAGTCGGTTGTGGCATCAGCTCTGGGTAGTCTCTCCAAAAATACATGACTGAAATCTAATCATAAGAAAACATGAAAAACCCAATGAAGAGAGATTCTTCTAGCCTTCAAAACTGCGAAGATCATGAAATGCAAGGAGAAGTTGGGGAACTGCCTTGTGTTTGAAGATGCTAAGGAGATGCAAAACAAAATGATTATGGGAGTAGATAAAAGGATATTTAGGGGTACAGTTGGTGTAACTGAAAAAAGATAATTCTGTTTAGAGTGCTATAGCAATGTTTTTTTCCTGGTTTTTGATAATTGTCCTGTTCTTGCCTACATACGCTGTTAATACTACTGAGGAAGCTGGCTGAAAGTTTTGCTTCAGTTTTATGTACTATTCTGGCAACTTTTTAAACTTTTTTTTCAGTACTGGGGATTGAACCCCAGGACCTTCAGGCTACATCCCCAACCCTTTTTAGTTTTTGAGACAGGCTCTTGTTAAGTTTTCCAGGCCAGGATCCAACTTCTGATCCTCCTGCCTCAGCCCCTCAAAGCACTGGGGTTGCAGGCATGTACTACCATGGCTGGCTCTGGCAACTTTTTTGTAAAGCTAAGATTACTTCCAAATAAAAAGTAAAGCCAAAAGAAGTTTTTAAAGGCTAGGTGAAGCAGAAAGATGGTAAGTTCTAGCCCGCCCTGGTCAATTTAGTGACTCAAAAAGACCCTTCCTCAAAAAGAAAACAAGGTCTGGGGATATAATTCAGTATGAAGGCTCTGGGTTAAAACCCCAGTACCACAAAAACACTTTTTAAAAACCCTCTTGAATTGATACTATTTATTCTAACTTTAGGATGAAGAAACAAGAGGCTCAAATGTTAGGCAGTTTACCCAAGATCAGACACATGATGGTCATCAGAGAAGGAAGGAAGAAAATTTTAACCCAGTTCCAGAGAGTCTGTAGCCTGTTTTAATCCAGTCAGGCTGCTATCCCAAAATACTATAATCAGCTTATAAACTAAACAAATGTATTTCTCAAAATTTTACAGGCAAGGAAGTCCAAGATCAGTGCCCTGGCTGATTCAGCATTTTCTTCCTAGTGTACTGTCTGCTCCCTTTACCTTTTCTTGGAGGAAGGGACTAGGGAGCTCTCTGGGGTCTCTTGTATATTTGTTTGTGAGGGCTCCTACCATCATGACCTAAACACCACCAAAGTATCATCTCTTAATAACATCACCTTGGTGGTTAAGATAAAGGTTTGGGGAAGGTTGCAATAATCAGCCTGTAGAACCATTTTAACCACTGTGCTTTGGGGCTATCTAATGTTTAAGTATGTGTGTTGAAAACATTAATCCTGAGCCAAGCCCCATTTTATATTGGGGGTTGAGGCAGATGGTATCTCTGTACCAACTAAAAAAGGTATACATTTAAATATATAGACTGTATTCTGTGTACGTGTATATAAATAGAGCATTTGTGTGTGTGTGTGTGTGTGTGTGTGTGTGTGTGTGTGTCTGTGGTACGTGGTTTGAACCCAGAGGATTTCATATTAATCTGCATCTCCAGTCCTTTTGTTATTGTCACTTGTGCTAGGGTCTCACTGAATCAATTAGTTTCCAAGGCTGTACTAGAACTTGTGATCCTCCTGCCTCACCCTCCCAGAGTGGTGGGTTTACAGCCATACATCACCACACCCAGCTAAGTAGAGCAATATTAACAGAGAATTTATATTTAAGATAATTTTAAAGGCATGTGGAGCAGCAAAAATCAAAGCTACTTATATCTTTACCAAAGAGAATGAGAACTAGTTACTATAAGTATTGTAATTTCTACAAATAATTTCTGCATCCTGGATCTTTAAATTGTAAATGTTGTGTTTCTCTTTGTTCTGTTACCCAACTTTTCCAGTCTTT
The DNA here is from genome assembly GCA_004363535.1 of Dasyprocta punctata. Lineage (NCBI taxonomy): Eukaryota > Metazoa > Chordata > Mammalia > Rodentia > Dasyproctidae > Dasyprocta > Dasyprocta punctata. The sequence goes on along the minus strand of RJWM01024129.1, from coordinate 18,522 downwards.
TCTGTGTGAATTTGGTTGCTACAGTCGTATAAGTGAATTCAAAACATATAAGGAGAAACCATCTTTTTGTATTATTTATTAAAGAATGAGACTTTAGACAAAAAGGAATGAAAGCTTAAAATAAAATCCCTATATAAATTGTAAAATTCCTATAAAATGTAATTTAACAGAAATCTTTTAAAACTTTTTACTGCTGTCTACTAACTCCCTTTTTAAACTTTAAAAGAAAAAAAGAAATGAATTGTTTGCCTCTTTTTATCAGTAAACAATTTAATGATAAATTCTGGTATGATAGGATTAGTTTTGTGGTACAGAGATTTAATTTCACATAATTCACTTCTGAGTCCTGACGCCCTCATCTGTGAAATAGATATACTCACTAAAATGGTTCCTCAGGGAATGGAATAGTTTTATAAAGTACCTTTAAACAAAAGACTTCAATACCTATTTCTTTAAGAAAAGTTTTTCCTTTTTTCTTACTAAGAATCTATCGTGCAGTTGTGTGATTCTTGAAATTAATTCCCTGCTTCTAAAGACTTTCGCCTTTGTTACATGGGCATTGTGTGTTGGGTGTTCCACAGAAATAGGAAGCAAGTGGCTCTCTGCCAACACCTTGCATCAGATAGCATTCTGTGGTACTGTTTTTAATAATATGTAATTCCTTTGATAAAATCAGTTGCTCATAAAATTCAGAAGTCCAGAGTGACTGGCCTGTGAAATTGAGTTTTCTAAGACCAGAACTACTTCAGGGACTGTTTCTGCAAGGAACTGTGAGTTACATATGTCTGCTAAATTTAGTCTGTCAACTACCTGAATTTTTCCTCTCACTTTCTGTTTATAACAGAGGGTGTGTGTGTATTGGGGAGGAAATTCCCCCTTTAAAATATATGGGTTTTTTAGTTACTGATCAGAAAAGTTATGTGTTCATTGTAATAAATTTTGGACTATGAAAAGGTGCAAAATAAAGTCACTAGGTGTCCCTTTTATCAGGGTGGTGTATATACCTAAACTCTTTATTTTTATTACATGTATATCTGACACACTGTCTTTACAAAAAAAATGATTGTGCCACATGTTTACTGAATGTACATTGATTAAAATTAGCTTTAAGGAAGCTATGCATGGTGGTGCATGCCTGTTATCCCAGTATCTGAGAAACTGAAGCAGGGCAGTTGTAGGCTTCAGCCCAGTCTGCATAACTCAGTAACTTGGTGAGACCTCATCTCAAAACATCAACATCAACAACAACAATAGCAACAACAAATGGAATGTAGCTCAGTGCAAAGGCTCTGGGTCCGCAATGCCACAAAGATAAATAAATAAAAGTTAATGTTAACCACATTCATTTTTTCATATCCTAGAACATTTTCCAAGAAGATAATTTGTAATTGTGTGATGTTAACTTGTAAAGCTACTGATTCATTTCAATTTCTTATTTTCAAAACTTCTTCCCCTGAGATTGGCTGACATCAACTGTGATTCACAGGTCAAAAGTCAATTAAACCTCATCCTGATTCTTTTTCTTAAGGTTACCACCTGCAGAACTGACCTAGTATAAAATATGTGATATAACTGTCAAATTTTACGTAATAGTTTCAGTTAGGTTAGAAAAATATTTGACAAGAAAAAATCAAAGCCAGGTGTGGTAGCACATGCCTATAATCCCAGCATTTAGGAGGCAGAGGCAGGAGAATTGCCCTGAGTTCAAGCCCAACCTCTGGGTTAGAAGAAAAAGTCACCTGCCTTTCCCTGCTTAGGTTTTCCAGGTGGATAGAGGGTCTGTTGCCCAAAGTACCACTTCATTCTTTATCAAAAGGGGCAGAGGGATGGTAATGCTGAGCCAGCTGCATGGCTACAATTTCATTCTTTCTGAACCATCTTGCTTTCCTTTGTAGGCTAGCTTTAAATCCTGAAAAGTAAATGGGAGAGGTCAAGCATAAAGTACCTGAGCTATGCAGATCCCTCTCAGAACCGGCCCAGGCCCACTGTTGCACAGCTTTTAATTCTTCTCAGCTCATTTGCTGAATGTGGTCAAGTTTTGCAAGTGAAAAACGTGATGAAAGTGCTGCTTGTAATCCCAGCACTTTGGGAAGCTGAGGCAGGAAGACTGCAAATTCAAGCCCAGCCTGAGCAACTAAGCAAGGTACTATCTCAAAACAAAACAAAACAACAACAACAAAAAACTACTGAGATGTAGCTCAGGGCAAAAGCTCTGAGTTCAACCCCTAGTACTGGGAAAATAAAATTGGAAAAGAAAAGAGACACATTTTATTATTGTGGTAAAATATACCATTTAACCATTTTTAAATGCAAAGTTTAGTGACTTAAGTCTGTACATACTGTACAATAGTTACCACTGTCCTCTAGAAATTTTGTGTCATTGCAAATTAAAGTTTTCTTTTGAATATTCAGATTCACAACAAAATATGGGTCCTTAAGGCCCTAAAGTAAATGAAATAATCGAAGAGGAAACTCACAAAATGATTTTCCATATCGTTCCTTCTTTCTCCATCTCCAATTATTCTTTCAGTTAAATACAGATTTCATTGGCCATTGGTGTCATTACCACATTTCTGCATAGAAACTATTCCCAGCGTTTATTTGTAGTGCCTGAATATTTTTTCCAGAATGGTTTTTCAGGTACTATCTCATGTTCTCCATGACTCAGACCCTTTGAAAACGCTCATTATTTATTTTGATGTTAAGCAGTTTAAAAAAACATAGCCAGTGTATTCACCAACTGTTTTTATGAATACCTAGAACAAGACTTAGTTTTAAAAACAGTGTAATTCCCTTAAAAGAATATTAGTAAATGTAGTATTGGTATTACCAGGAGGTGGCAAATTGGGATACAGATAGATAATGTTTGGGAGCCAGATTCTAAATGGTCTTTGAGTAGCCAACACCTCACTCCTTGAAGCCTCTGCACAGGAGGGGGCAGGTAAGTGACAGTATGGAGGTTTCTCTGCTGATTCCAGTGGGCTGCTAAGGAGCCCAGGGACCAGGACAAGCTGAGAAGGCCAGTCTGCTATGTCTCTAGTTTGGGTTTGCAGGAACCTGCTCAACAACTGGTTAGACCCCTCTCTGTGACTTTATTCTGCTGTTGGTGATGTTTTCAATGCTAGTAACATTAGGAAAGAAAGAAGACTTCAATGGTTATATTACTAGAAGCCTGCCCCTTTTTCAATTCAGATGTTGGATAGAAAGAGAAAAGTCAATTTTGGTAGCAGTGGGAGGCTTTGGGTGGAGGTGGGTCTTTCAGAAGATTGCTAACTGTACTGGGATGTGTGGTCACTTGTGCAAGCAAGCCTCCGGACTTGGGAGAAGAGAAAGAGTTCTGCCCTGGGACTGAGAACAGAGCAGCCCACAGTGTTATGGTTGGAGAGGAAGGAGGTAGTCCCAGATCTTACCTCCTTTTTGTTTTCTTTACTGTTGCTCTTGCCAGGACTGCCATTGCTGGTAAGATTAGGGTAGGTCCTAAGCTATGTAAGTTTCCAAAGAGGGAGGGGAGAAAAAAATCTCAGGACGATGTGGCTGCAGGAGTGGGTGAACTTCTTGACTGCCTGGCCTCGGCAGCTGCTCCTGAGGAGCCACTTATGTTTAAGAGACATATGTCACTCTGGACTTGAGGGTTCATAGATAATCTTTCCTTCTTTTCTCTTTTTTCTTTCTCTTTTCCTCTTGTATTCCCTGATCATGTTTTTGAAAGAAATATACATGAAAAATATACATGTAAGTGTATACATTCATATATCTGTGATAGATAAATTTTTTAAAAAGAGTATATCTTTGTAATCTCAGACCTGTGTTATATACAGATATACTGCCATCTGTGAAATGACTGCATGACATTCTGTTGTGAAGAAGTACGAAGTTATCAGAAATTCTGTTATGTAAATGGGGCGGCCGTGAACATTTTTGTTTGTGTGTGGGGCTGGTACTGGGGATTGAACCCAGGGACTTTATACTGGACCACATTCAGAGTCCTTTTCGCTTTTTTATTTAGAGACAGGGTCTCTCTCTAACTAGTTTAAGTTACCCAGGCTACGCTCAAACTTGTGGTCCTCTCACTCCAGCCTCCCAGAGCACTGGGATTGCAAGCATGTGCTGCCATGCCCAGCTAAACATTTTTAAAAATGTTTTTTTCTGTAAGCAAGAAATAGAATTTCTGGGACATAAAGTATATTAAAAATTTTAGTATATAATGTCACATTGACTTCCTTATGTAATAGTTACAATAGTCAACTAATTTTTGCTTTTATTTAATTTGAACATAATTACTTATACTTACCTACTATTTCACATGTTGGCACATTTTATTCCATATATTCTACCTTTGCATGTTTTCCTTGCTTCCTAGACTATGCATTGGTTATTGTTATGTATAATGTCTCAATAGTAGGTGTTCAATATAATATGGGCTTTAGAATCAAAATCTTTCTGAATTACTTGGGAATAGCATAGTAACTCCACATTCACTTCATTGTGCCATTCTTGGGGATACTGGTTTAATGTTCCTTAAAGATGGATAATAACCATCAAGTGAGAACTAAATCATTAAGAGAAAGTTCTCAGATTTGCTAGAACTAGGAATGGTTGACTGTACTTATTTATTCATTCAACAAAATTTATTCAAATGTTTTTTGTAGTAGTGCTGTTTTAATATGCTGAAAGTTTGGGGCCTTACGATATATTTCCATGCAAATGTGGAGTACTTCTGAGTAAAAATTTCAGATTAGTGTATGAATAGATATTTGTATGGTCCTTATTAAACCATTTTTACATCTTACTGCTGTGGTTCACTGTGAATGAAGAAACTCTGCATGTGTCAGACTCTCAGACTCATTTGTGTCACTCCCTGTTTAGAATCTGCATATTTGTGTGGAAGAGTGTGTATTTTGCAAACTAGATGCTTAATAGAACTGAAGTTAAAATTCTTAGTTGTAGATTCTAAAGTTAAAAAAAAAACTACTTTTGACTAAAGCCTCATGTGGTATTGGGCACCTATAATTCTAGCTACTGGGGAGACAGAGGCAGGAGGATTGAAAGTTTGTGGCTAACCTGGGTAGTTTACAGAGACCCTGTCTTAAATTTTTTAAAAAAGGGGAGATGGTTTCTGGGAATTTGGCTCAGAGTTACTTATGTTCAATCCCAATGGAGGTGAGGGGGGGTGAATGAATTATAGCCATTTCCTTTATTTTCTCTCTCCCATCTCTATCTGCTATGCCTTTGGTTTAAAAAAAAAATTGTTTTGCTCTAAAGAAGAAATGTGATAAGGAATCAGTGAAAAAAAAATAAGTAAAAAACCAGAGAGAGAGAGAGAGAGAGAGAGAGAGAGAGAGAGAAATTACTCTGTGAAAATCAAGTGTGAAAGACTTTTCCAGGAGAGAGGCTAGGTAAAAGCTGTAAGTGAAATATGTAAGTATAGATTTAAGGCTTTATCAGGAATTGCCCTGGTCATAAAATTATGACCAAAGAAACAAAGAAAGAAAGAAAAGAAAGAAAGAAAAAAAGGAAAAAGAAAAAATCCAATGTAGAATCAAAATCACTGAAAATATTTCAAAAACTGCTATTTGGATATCTTGATAGAAGATTAAACATTTTCAGGCAAAAGATGTAAGACTCTTGAGGAGAGAGGCTTATGCTGAATTCTCCAAGTAAGCCTTAAATGCAACCACATCTATGCTTGTAAGAGAGGACAAGGAAAATTGACATGACAAGGAGAAGGCAGTGTGACATACAAAGGTAGAGATGGAAAGGTATGACCACAAGCCAAGGAATGCCACCAGCCATCTGTTGACTGAGAAACAGGTAATGGATTTTGCTCCAGAGCCTTCTGTGCTAGTGTGGTCCTACCTACACTTTTCTTTCAGACTTTTGGTTTCAGGCTATGAGAATAAATTTCTATATTTCAAAGTTGTCCAGTTTATGCTCACTTATTACAGCAACTTCAGGAAGCTAATGCCTCATTCTAAGATTCCCCCATTGCATTTCTTCTCAGAGTCCAAAATCTCATCTCCACAGAGTATAGGATAGCAGGAAACAGGTGGCTGCTGTAACAAAAGCACATGTCTGAGGACCAGAAGACAGAGTGTAAGCATCTTCCATTAATAAGCAGAATATGTCAACACCTTCCAGTGGAGACTATAGTCCCTTTCCTAGTTGAATACTGAGCTCACACTGGATATGAACAACTTTTGTTCATGGCCACTATTCCCATAGTGGTGCCCATATTACAAATACCCTTTAATAGAATTTGAAAGAATCTCTTCAGAGAACCAGTTCCCTTGTTTAACTCAGCCTATAGATTGAGGAACTCAATCTGTAGACATAAGGAGACCTCTGTTAAGGAGCAAGCAACAAAAATGGCACACATCTTTAGGAACTAACCAGAATCCTGAATTTCTGAATCTTGTATTTCTGAGTGTGGTATTTTGTGCATTTTAATCTGTCCCCCTTCACCCCATCTTCCCACTGTATACAGTTTTACCCCTCAGCATCTCATCTGAGAGTGTTCTCACGTCTTAGAAACAAACTCATTTGATATTGTTTTGGATTTCTCCTAGTAGTCTACCTTTTAAATGGCAGAAGTAAAAACATGAGACAAAATTAATTAATTAATTAATTTATTTATTTTTTGTAGTGGCATTGGGAATTGAATCCAGGGCCTTGAGCACTGAAAGTGCTCTACCAATGAGCTGTATCTCCACTTGTGAGTTGTAACAGATTACAGTATAGGTTCAACATTTCTCCCTTAAAAATATGAAGTCCTATATACACCAAAATCCAAAACATTATGAGTGCCAATGTTACATCACAAGTGACCTCATGACTTGTCGTAGTCAAAATGCAGGTACATAGAAAATATTATTTAAAAATACCCACAATCTGTGTATGTGAGCCATAAATGAATTTCATGTTTAGACTTGAATCCTGCCCCCATGACATCCCATTATGTGTATGCTTAAGTATTACAATATCTGAAAAAGTCCCAGTCAAAAACACTTCTGGTCTCAAACACTTTAAATAAGGGTTACTTAATCTGTAAAATAAAAGATACATTTGTACGAAAAACTAGTTAGGAGGAAAAGGTTTATTTTCTGTTCATGTCTTACCAAGGCTTACTTAGCTCTTATGTTCCTCACTGCTTTGTGGCATGTATAGCTCTCCATGGGATGAAATGGTTTAGTCTGGATACAATGGCTCGTGTCTGCCTTTGGCCATCTTCCCTGCTTGTCACTTCACTTGCAAACCATTCTCCATCTCTTAGCAGCCAGCTCCTCTGTTTTCCTTTCTGTCTCGAGAGACACATGGCCGTCTGCACACAGCTTGTCCCCAGCTCATTTCTCCCACAGTAGCATCATCCTTTCATCCATACCTGGTAAAGATTTGGCTTCCTTCTCAGTTTATACCTTGTCTAACTCTTAAGCCACACCCCCACCCTCTCCCCTCATGTAAGTCTGCACTAGCTGGTGTGCCATTGTGGACCATGATTGCTACAAGGCAGTGTCCAGCTCTTAAACCTCTTCTCTGCATCCTCTTTGATACCTTCAGTGTCTTCAGCTATGGCCCATTTTACAGATCTTTGTGAATAGTCTGACAAGCACCAGTCACACCCTTAAATCTTTTTCTCTTAGATTTTACTAGTCCAGAAATCTCTGCCTTGGTTTACCTTCTGCCTCATCTGTTGCTCACATCTCCCCGCTCCCTCAGAACAGCCACCCAACTTACTCCCCTGCTCTCTCAACCCCAGGCAGTTACCTATTCCCACTTCACTTCTTCCTGCTTCCTGCTTCCTAGCCCAAGTCATAGACAGTTTTTTGTTTGCTACTTAGTTGTTTATTTGCTTTGAGACAGGTTCTTGCTATGTTGCCCTAGAACTTACCACAAGCCATCCTCCCACATTAACCTCCCCAGTACCTAGAACTGTAGGCGTGTGCCACCACACCTGGCTATTGTCCCACTTGTTGTTATTTTAAATATTGTCTGATCACAGCTTGGAATTTCTCGTTGCCTCTGTTCTGTGTTCTGAAAATTCTTTTATCCCAGTCTTCAATCCTAGATTAGTAGTTCTTCTTTTTCATCTGTCTCAGCCTACAAAGATGGTAAAGAAGTAAAGTATATGAAATGAAATGTGGTGGTCAAGGAAGGTTCAGTTGATACCAAAGGTTTTGAACAGTGACTTCGGGGCAGCAAGAGAGTGAAGTATGAAGATATCTGGGGAAGAACATTTCAGAAGGGTCCTCAAATGCAAAGGCCCCAAGGTTGGAGTATGCTTGACATTATTTGAGAAGTAGTAAAGTAGCCAGTGTGATTGAAGTGGGAAGAGATATGACTTAATGTGGGTAAAAGGTGGGAAGAAAGTAAGTTCAGGTCAGGAGCAGGAATCAGATCTGTGGAACTTTGTGGGCCCTAGTAAATAGAAACTTTGATTTGTATGTAGAGTGAGTTCTAAACATCAAGGCTTTTGAGCCCAGAAGTAATTTTAAGGGACTGAAGGAGGAACCAGGGAAATCAGACAACAGGAGTATTAGAAGTGTGAAAGTAAATCTGCTTGGGTTGACTTCTTACAGGTTGAAATAGGAGGGGCAGTGTGTGAAAGAAGAGGGGTAGCAAAATACGCTCTTGTGTGCACACATTCACCAGCTAAGAGTCTTTGCAGCAGACTGGAAATGTAATTTGCTCCGCTGAAGGCATGCAGAGAGGAGTAAGTTTGAAGAAGAGTACCCATTTGATTTTGGCCATGTTGGCCTGCTTATGCAGGAACCATGGTGTATGTGTCCCTGGACACACACAATGCGCAGGATAATGCTTTGTGCACAATTGGTACTTATCATGTGTTTGGTTTAATATCGATTCAGTAAATTCGGCTTTTATAAATATGTGTATTTTTCAGTTTTGGCTCCTTAATGCTGGCTTTCTCATTATACCAAAGAGAAAAGCTCATTAGGTTTATAAGTAGAAGATAAATTCAAGCTGTGCCTTTAGAAATGAATGTGGCGCTAGCCTTGCCAGAGTGTTTTGATAATCTGTTCTCTGAATGCTGATCATTAGTTCCTTTAATAAATAGGGTCTCTCTAGAATGTATGCTTAGCTGCATAAAAACAGAACTTATTTGTGGTTATGAGACTCTTATTAGGTAATTAGTGTGATTCTTCTGTCATGGGAATGGCACATGATCAATACATGGAATAAACATCCATGGAACTGCCACTGTTATTTTATGGTAAGAAAATAATTTTCAGTATAATTCGAAAAGCCATTGTTTGGCATTTTTAGATGCTGAATTCCACCTTCCCTTACCAAGAGTCTTTGCCTCTAGGTGTAGTACATATTTGCTGTTCTTAGTAATTTTTCAGGATTTGATCTTCAATACTGTTTTTTTCTTTTGCAGATTAAATCTATATGTTTCCTTGCTCCTTGTCTCTCTTTTATACTGAAATAACCCGTGATATTTGAAATGTAAATTGTTTGATCTTCCAGTTTACGTCTTTAGAGCTTTTGACACGATTCTGAAATGCTTTTAATGAGCTGTGTATGTCTCCTTCTTGAGTTATGATAATGAAGTTCTCATGGTACATGAGACTGACTTTTTTTGTTACTGGTTTTACTGGTTTAGGTATTAATGCACTTAGAATTTTAAAAAGTCAATTACATGGTGTGGGTATGGAAATTACATGGTTTAGGATAGTGACACCTGCAGTTCTAGTGTCCAGGACTATTAGGTAAGGAATAATTAGGGACATGCCATCTTGGTACTGTGTTACTCAGGTGTGCCTGTATTATTTTATCCCTGTTGTGTCTCAGCCACTGCTACATATTAATAGACAACTCATCTATAAAGAATGTAGAAATCTTCATACCTTTAGAAGCTGTTGTAAAACATCTCTAAGGGCCTATTTTTGGGCTGTATTTCCTGTCATGAACCCCTTAATAACCTGATTGGATCTACTACTCAAGTTGATTTTGGTAACTGAAAAAAAGAGGACTTACCTTTAGGTAGAAGATGACTGTATACAATTTGCAAAAAAAAAAAATATGTATTTTTCTTTTAATTTATCATGGTGCAAGTAAATCATAAATTGTGTTTGAATAACTTTAATATTTATATTTCCTTGCTTATAGCAAGGAGTAAAACAATTAGGGAAGCTCTCTGGTCCTGCTTATTAGACATAGCAATTAGATGGCAGATTCTTTTTTATATATGTTTTAGAAATTTTTTAACAGAGACCAGTAGGGTTCACTGCTGCTTCCTTTCCTCCTAAAGCAGATTTAAAAAGAAGAATTGGTATAATTAAAGGAAACATACTTTCCTATCTAAAAATCCAAGCTGTATTTTTTAGATTACTTATTTTTAAAAAATTAATTTTCTTATGATGGACTCTTAAACAGTGTATGGATATATTCTTCTTTACATGGGGGAAAAGTGAGCTTAGGATTATGTGGTCAGTTTCATTGTGAAGAATGTAAAATGAAGAAGAATGTTCTTGGTATCAGATGTGGTTGACTACTGTGTGTTTGGTTTTCCTTTTCCTTTGTGGCATCCATTTTGTCTTCATGGAACAGACTATGATAATGAGTGCCTTCTGCATGCCTGAGAATTGTAATCTGGGGATCTTTACATCCAACAAAAAGGGTGTTTGTAAAAGATGTTAATAAAGTACAATGGTTTGAAGTTTATTTTTAATTTTTTATTTTGTGGTGGGTGTCGTACTGGGGATTGAACTTAGGACCTTATACACGCAAGGCAAGCTGTCTGCCATTGAGCTACAACCCCAACTGTGATTTGCATGTGTCCCCCAAAGTTTATGTGTTGGAAATTCAATGCAACAGACTTGAGAAGTGGGACATTTAAGAGGTGATTAAATCCTGAAGGCAGCTCTCATGAGCGCAGTTGTCATGGGAGTGGGTTCCTTATAAAGAGTTTGACACACACAGCCCTTTTGCCCTGCTGCCATGGGATCATGGAGCACAAACGACCTCACCAGGTGGACTTGCCAGTCTCTAGGGCTATAAGGAAATAAATTTCTATTCTTCATAAATAAACCAGTCTCAAGTATTCTGTTACAGTATCACAGAACTTACTAAGACAAGGAAGATGGTCAGGAAAGCCTCGTGAAGAGACAGCATAAGAGAAGAGGTCTGAAAGTTGAAAGGAAGCTACTTATGTGAGTTATGGAATGATTATGTTCCAGGTAAAAGTAGCAGCATGCTCAGAGGTCCCAAGCATTGCTTTTCAGCCATTTGGCTAAGATCAAGTGTGAAGGCCCCAAGGAAATTAGAAACTAAATGTAGATTGGGATAGTTAAAAGTATAGTATGCAGTGGTGGGGCTCAGCTATTCAAAGTGGGGAAAGGGCTTGTGGGACATATTAAAAATTAAATGTGGATTTTATTCTAAGAACAGGTGGAAAGTCATTACTAGATTTTAAAGGTGGGAACTGCCTGGGTTTAAAGGCTGTCTTCTGCTGCCTTATGCAGCTGGGGTCTAGGTGAGATGGGCTTTGCACAGGGGCAGCACTGAGGAGACCAGGACAGTAATTTCAATGAAGTGTGCTGTGGGCCGGACCATGGTGATTACTGTGAAAGTGAGAACTGGATGAATTCATGTGGATTCGTGATTAACTTGAGAAGTAGACTTGGCAGAACTTGGACCTTGAATGACACTGGTTTTTTTAAACAAGGTTCTTTTCATCTTTGCCAACTCATTAACTAAGGAATAGTCTTGATATGTTGAAATTTTTGTTTGCGTTTTTAAAATTAGTGAGGTGGATCATGTTTTGTTGCATTGTGTTTTTACTTGTACCATGAATACAACCCAGGATCTCACACAGGCTAGCATTTTCTTTATATTTTTGCTTGTATATGATGAGATTGGCCTATTTGTAATCTGTTTATTTTCGTCCAATTTTTAGAATTCCTATTTGCAGTCTATGACAGATTTTAACTTTTGTTGCTTGTATTTTTATTTATGGAGTATTTGACTTAAGTTTTTAATGGCCATTTAAAGTTATGATTGATACACTTAGTTTCACATGTATGTTAATGTTAGAGACTATAAAACCTTCTGAACTTGAGAGAACATTTTTATATATAACTTATTTTGAACTTTAGTTCTTTCAGTATAACATTCCACAATGATATACATTTAGGGCTTTTCAAGAGTAAAACATTTATTTTTTATTTTTTTATTTTAAAGTGAATAAAAACAATAAAAATGATACAGAATTTCAAAACAAGATGATAGGAAATTGATAATGGTTATTATATTGCATATTGCTGTCTTCAAAATAGTTGCTCAGATTACCAGATATAGACATGAAAAATTGATCAAGCAATACAAGCACTGTTCTTTTCACTGAAGCCTATTTTTTATTTTTTATTTATTTTTTTGTGGCACCGGGGATTGAACTCACAGTCTCGTGCCTGCCTGACAGGCACCTAAGCCGCTGAGCCAAACTCCCAGCCCTGCACTGTTCTTTTCAATGAACTAATAGAATGAGTAGCACAATTATCTTAGCTATCTTGTGTGTGTGTGTATGTGTGTGTGTATATGTTTTGTGTGTGTGTGTGTGTGTGTGTGTGTGTGTATATATATATTCCCTTCCTTCTTTTCTCCTTTTCCCCATCCTAGTTGTTCTTTCCTTTTGAGCAGTTTCTTTCCCTTTCACAATCTCTATTCTACCTTTTGGATCTTACTTACTCTTTCAGTTTCTTACAATAGGGAGACAATAGTGTTTACACATGCAAGTCTGATTTATTTCACTTACAAGTATGGTCTCTAGTTGCATCCATTTACCTATAAAAACCTTGAGTTTATCTTTCTTTATAGCTGAGTAGTACTCCGTTGTATAAAAATATCACTTCTTTTTTATCCATTCCTCAGTCGATGGGCATTTGAGTTGTTTCCAAGATTTAGTTATTACAAATTGTGCTACTGTAAACATAGGTGCATACATATCACTGTGGTGTAATGTTTTCAGTTCTTCTGGAAAAATACCCAGAAGGGGAATAGCTGGGTCAGATGAGACCTCTAATCCTAGTTTACTGAGGAATCTCCACACTGATTTCCACAGTGGTTGCCCCAGTCTGCACTCTAACCAGCTATGGAGAAAGGTTCCTTTTTCCCCACAGCCCCACGGGATGATTTTTTCATGATAACCATTCTTTCTGTCGTAAGATGGAATCTCAGTGTTGTTTTAATTTGCATTCTTTGAATGATCAATGATCTTGAACATTTTTCCATATATTTCTTTTCCATTTGTGTTTCTTCATATGAAATGTGTGTATTCATCTCAGATGCCCAGTTTTGGATTGGGTCTTTGAATTTGGGGGGTCCTGATTTTTTTTAATTCTTTATATGCCCTAGATAGAAGTTAAACTTATTTGACCTAATGCAAAGTAGTCTTAGCTGTGATTGTTCAATTTTTAAGATTTGTTTTAAAAATTATTTCGTTGTTGTTAATTTCATAACCATGCAAGTTTACGTAATTAATTTACAATTAAATGGTCACCATTTAAAGTTCTTGTTTTGTTGCACTGAATTAGACTCATAGAAGCAAGAGAACAAAGCTTATTAAAGTTGTGTTTAAAGCCAGAATAAATATTTCCAGCCAAGATTTTAGGATTAGTCCCTTCAGTAAACTTTGTGGTATTCAATGTTTGGATACTTTTTCTTCTTTGAGGTCCTAGACATGGCTTTGTAAGATTTCAGAATAGGTCATGCTGTTATGTGTGGAAATAAAAACTGGAAACATTAGCCATGTTGCTAATTAGATAGTTATTACATAGATGCACATTAAAATCACACAGGTATCGCGGGAGCACCAATTAACAGTTGATAAAATGGGCTATTGTTCTTGCAGTTTCATTACCTGATTGTGTCACGTGTGCTCAGGTCCTCTGTTAGAAGAGTGCACCAAGATCTTTACTGAGAAGGGCGGGCTGCTGAGCATATACTATCATTGACGTTCTGCTGCCCCCTGGTGATATGGCTCCTTTGTCCAAAGCCAGAGCTGTAGTCACTTGACGGCCTGAAGCCTGATCCTGTGCTCTAGTGCTGACCTACTTACTTCAGGCATAACATTCCTTTGTAATCAGCTGAGCTTTGGTGCCCTTAATTATTAGTTAACAACAACAACAAAAAACAACTCAATAAAGATTTGACCCAGAAGTTTGAGGAATTAATTACCAAATCCTAGTTAGTGAACAGGAAATCATAATTACTAATGACTGGAGAAAAGTTAGTGAATTAATAGATACTTACTTTTAAGTGTTGCTGTAATTCTATGGGGTGACCTTATTTGAGTGTGTAGATAATGGTATAGAAAACCTCTTGCTTACTTTGGAATTCTTGATCTTGTTTTACCTCCAGGAGAAGGAGACAGGAGAGAATTGAACGTGGTGGGGGTGTGGACAGTGGCTTTTGTGGCAGAAATTCCCACAGCATACACATTGAAGAGCCATAGAATTTACTCCTTTGAACGGTCTGTGGTCTGAAAATGGTGTAAACAGTCCTACCTACCAAAATATGTATTAGGAATTTATTTTTGGAAGAGTTTTAAACTTGATTTCTTCTATCTGGGTCTGTGTGTGGTTGCTAATTTTGAAACATGGTGTTAATCCCCAGGGTCATGTTTCTTAAATTAGCTTTCCATTTTAACTTCACTGAGTCAAAATTATAAGTGTAGCTTGGTACACTTTTTCTCAGTGAAATGGAAACTTTGGTTACCTAACTAATGGGTATTTTTAATCCTCAGTAGACTACAAAAACTTACCTTAGACGATTTTTAATTTTTTGTATTAATCAACATACTGCTCTTTTCTTTCAGCTTGTTTTCAATGTTATCAAAACTAGTAGCTCCTAATTTAAAAACTGAAAGTATGCTTTAAAATACAATAGTTGCTTTTTATTATCTGTGTTAGTCACGATGATTAACCTCGGATTCCCCATCAGTCTTCTAAAGTTCATAGATTATTTAAAGTAGTCGTGCTTCTCAATAACAATATTCATGCTTTTGACCAAGAATTTCTAACTACTTCTAGATAACAGAAGCATTCTAAAAGAAAGTAATTTAGAAACTGAAATATTCAGTCAGAACATTTGATGGTGTATGAGAAAAGGGAAAATATATTTGAAATCTGAACAGTATTAAAAATACCTAGAGGAAATGGTTACTATTTATAAAATAAATCAAAATGTTTTGGTAACATTATTCTTGTTTTTTTTTTTTTTTTTTTTTTTTTTTTTTTTTTTTTTTTTTTTTGCGGCACCGGGGATTGAGCTCACAACCTCGCGCCTGCCAGGGCAGGCACTTAAGGCACTGAGCCAAGCTCCTGGCCCTGGTTTTTTGAGGCAGGGTCGCACTATGTAGCTCAGGCCGGCCTTGCGCTCGTGTTCTAACCCAAGCCGGCCTCGAACTCACAACGCTCCGCCTACCTCAGCCTCCCGAGTGCTGGGATTAAAGGCGTGCGCCACCACGCCCGGCTTATTCTTGTTATTTATACAGAATAGTATTAGAAAGGCAGTGTTGCCTAGTATAAGGTCATGATAAAAAGTACAGTGAAAATTCTACTTTTGAATGTCAATAGCATTGTACAGTAAGTCCCCACTGACTCCTCTGGTTAGGCACAGAATTCCAGTAAAGAAGGTAAAATAGGCCTTGGAAGTGGTAGTTAAGTTGAGATGGAGGAAAATGCAGCCAAGAAGGTAAAAAGCAGGGTAGAATATTTGTCAAGATTTTTGTTATTGTTGGTTTTATTCTCCCCTATTTTGTTTAAAATAATTCATGAATATGGAATAACAATAAAATTTTTTAATATTTTCTGCCACTGTTTTTAAAATAATTTTTAATTTTAAAGAGAATAAAATGAAACAGCAAAACAGATAAGAACAAAACAATGCAAGCAACACAGTATTTCAGAACAAGACAATAGGAAATCAACAGTGGCTACCATAATGTCTCTTGTTTTCTTTGAAGTAGTTGTCCATATCTTCACAGACAATGAATTCAAACAAAACAAAATAGTGTAAAACCAATCAAAACAAAAGAATGAAAGCATTACAAGCCTTCAAAACCAGACAGTAGGGAAATCGACAATGGCTGCCATAATGTCTCTTGTTCTCTGCAAAATACCTGTCCATACCTACATACATAATGAAATCAAATAATACAAAACAGACTAAAACCAATCAAAACAAAGAATAAACGCATTATTGGACTCCACAACAAGATGATAGGAAATCAGCAGTGGCTACCATAATGTCTCGTTTTCTTCAAAGTAGCTGTTCATACCATCACACATAATAAAATCAATTCTTGTAAACTCTTTAGGAGAAGTTCTAGGCATGTATAAGCCTACACATGTATATCTATCCTTTCTGTATTAGAGGGAAAAACAAAACAAAACAAATTACAAGAAAAACAAGAAACAAAAGAGACAAATAACAATAACAAAGAACCCAAAACAATAACAATATAGGCTTGCAAAACAAGATGGTAGGAACATAACTAAGATTGTTATTTTGCATGGTTATCTTCAAAAGAGTTACTCAGATTACCATATATAAACATTCAAAATTGATCTAATCCTGTAAATGTTAACTGTTTTATTCCAAGAACCAGTAGAAGTAGAATATAATCGTCTTAGGTGTCTTTAAGTGTATGTATACAAATTTATCTTTTTTCTTTTCCCTTCCTTCTTTTCTCCTTTTCCCTATCTTTTCTCTTTTTCCCTACCTTTTTCTCCTTTGAGCAGTTTCTTACCCTTTCAGAATATTTATTGAAGATTTTGTATCTTATTTACTTTTTCAGTTTCTTACACTAGGGAGACAATATGGTATTTACACATGTGAGTTTGATTTATTTCACTTATGAGTATGGTCTCAACTCACATCCTTTTTCCTATGGAAGCCTTCTTTATAGCTGAGTGATTCTCCATTGTATAAAAATACCACATCTTTTTTATCCATTCCTCAGTTGATGGGCATTTAGGTTGTTTCCAAGATTTGGCTATTAAATTGTGCTGCTATAAACATGGGTGCACATATATCACTGTGGTATGATATTTTCACTTCTGGGAATATGCCCAGAAGTGGAATAGCTGGCTCAAATGGGACTTCCAATTGTAGCTTTTTGAGGAACCTCCAGACTGATTTCCACAGTGGTTGCACCAATTGACCCTCCCACCAACAGTGCAGAGAAGTTCCCTTTTCCCCACAGCCTCTCCAGCATTTGTTATTGGTGGTTTTCTTGATCCTAGCCATTCTTTCTGGAGTGAGATGTGAGGCGACTTTGGCCTCACGGCAGGCAGGACCAACGCGTGGATGACGCGGAGACCAGGCTGATGGCGCAGGTCTACTTTATTGAGGAAGTGGCAGAGCTATATATAAGATCTGAGGGCCAATGAGGGTAGAGGTGGAACTGAAAGGGGCTATGAGCAGGGGCTGCATGGCAGTTGTCAGGGAGAAGGAGTCAGCTCAGGTTAGGATGAGGAAGTAAGTTGGTCATGTCAGCACAGGCAGCACGGTCACGTAAGCCCGTATGGGGCTACAAGATGCAATCTCAGTGTTGTTTTAATTTGCATTTCTCAAATGACCCATGATACTCAACATTTTTTTTAATATTTTATTAATAATAAAAGATAAGACAGAAGAGAATCCCCCATATTTGCTACATTGCCTGCTATAAAGAGATGCTTGGGTTGCTGCCCCGAGGCCTGGCCAAATCTACAAAACAAAAGTTGGTTGATGTTCCTTGGTTGCTATTAATCCAGCCAGACCTCCAAAACAGCAGGTTGCTTACGGGGGTGGGGGGTGGGGGTGTTAGTGTTTGTCCCCGATTCCAAGCCCGCGCGCTGGTGCCCCGTGGGCTGGGCGGGGGTCCCGCGAGGGGTCCTACTCGTTCTCCTCCAAGGTCCTGATATCAGGACCCCAGAGGGCAGTCCATATTGCTTCCTGATCCATGCCTGCGCCGCGCGGGCTCGATGCTCAACATTTTTTCATGTATTTATTTGCCCTTTGTATTTCCTTCTCTGAGAAGTGTGTATTCATCTCATATGCCCATTCTTGGATTGGGTATTTGAATTCCAGGGACCGTATTTTTTAAAATTCTTTGTATGTTCTAGATAGAAATCCTTTGTCTGAGGGACAGTTGACTGAGATTTTTTCCCAATACATAGGTTTTCTTTTCACTCTGTTGGAGATTTCTTTTGATGTGCAAAAAACTTTTTAATAAGACGAGATCCCAGTTACTGGTTCTGCGAAGTATTTCCCGTGTAGTTTGATTTTTGTTCATGAATTCTCTGCCTACCCCTGTGTCTTTAAGATTTCTACCTACTTTGTCTTCCAGCAGAGTTAGTGTTTCTGTTTTAATATTTAGATGTTTGATCCATTTTGACTTTAGTTTAGTGCATGGTGATAGGCATAGGTCTAGTTTTAGTTTTTGGCACATGGAAAGCCAGTATTTCTAGCACCACTTATTAACGAGGCTATCCTTCCAGTGAAGATGTTTGGCCCCTTTGT
>RJWM01024128.1:0-31149 GCA_004363535.1 Dasyprocta punctata | reverse complement strand
ATCATACCACAGTGATATCTGTGCACCCATGTTTATAGCAACCCAATTTGTAATAGCCAGATCTTGGAAACAACCCAAGTGCCCATCAATCAAAGAATGGATAAAAAAGATGTGGTATTTTTATACAATGGAGTACTACTCAGCTATTAAGAAAGATTGCATTGAGACTTTTGTAAGTAAATGGTCATGACTTGAGACCCTACTCGTAAGTGAAATAAATCAAACCTACATGTGTAAACACCGTATTGTCTCCCTAGTGTAAGAAACGGAAAAGTATATATGATCCAAAATCTATAATAAATACTACGTAAGGGTAAAAAACAGCTCAAAGAGCAAAAGTAGTTGGGAAGGGAAAAGGCGGAAAGAGAAAAGGGAAGAGGAAAAGATATAAACCTGTATATATGTATATATGAGATAACTAAAATGAACACACTGCTGAATGTATTCGTTATTGAGAAAGAACAATTAATACTCATATAATTAGATCAATTTTACATGTCTATATCTGTTAATGTAAGTAACCATTTGAAAGATAATGATATGCAATATTGCAACCATTGTCAAGTTTCTATCATCCGATTTTGTAAACCTGCAGTGTTACTGTTGTGTATTTACTCTAGTCATTTGTTTGTCTCTTTTGCTTGTTGTCTCTGTTTTATATGTCTTTTTTTCTGTTTTTTCTTTGCTTAAATAAAAAAAATTTTAAAAATCACCATATCAAAAAAATATATAGGGATAAGATTCCAGATGAATTTAATGCAAAGGGGTAAGATATTTTGATTTATAAATGTGTAGCTTCTCCTTTCCTTCACTTATCTGTAAGCATGAAGATTAATGCCAGATTGTAAACTTTGTCAATATCTGAGTATTGCTACAGTAGATGTCTTTTGTTCTCTCCTACACACTGAGTAGTGGCTCAGAAACAGTAACAATCTAACAACTTTGCTAATAACTTGTCCACAACCATTAACAGCAGTGCTCAACTTCAGACCAAATTCCTACTCGCAAACTATTTTTTCTGCTGTTACATGATTTGCTTTTGCTGCCCTCTTGTGGACAAATGGAAGAACGTTTGTCGTGGAACGATTAAAGTATAGGGCCTCTTTTCGCAAGTAATGTATTTGATGTGCTTTTGGTGCCATCGTAAAGAAACTAGGATTTGTTCCCACAATTATATTTGGTGTGCCTTTGCTGCCATCACGTGGCCACATGGAAGTATGCTTTTGAATGCAGAGAGAAATTATACATACAGCATGCTCCTTACATATTGATAGATAATGTGCAATATGATTTTGATTATGAAACATAAATACATGCTTATGAAATAAACTTTAGGCCACCAAAAATAAAAAGCAGAAGAAAACCCCATAATTTCACTTTAACATTACCCCAGATTCTCAGTGCTTGTGTAGGGGGCAGTCATAAAATTCACGGTGCCGTTGTTCTTTCAGTATTAAAGTAAACCTTTCTGCTATTTAAGTGCTGTCTTAGGAATTAATTATGGTATTTAATTCTTGCTTTGTTTACCTACAATCAAATTTTTATTTATACGAAGAGTAGTTTGGCCGCGTTCAGATATCTTGGTAGATTTAAATTTATTTTCATCCCTTTCCTTTTCATCTACTTCATTAAACAATGTGTCTATATTTATAATCTTGTTGAAATTATATAAATATTATGTATAGTATAAATTCCAAATAAGGTCTTGCTCATGGGCTGCATGCATTTGTAAATAGAGTAGATATTATCAAATACCCTTTTAGAACATCGTGTTCCTTCATATTTTTCAGTAGTGCATCAGGAATCATTGCTCAAATTCTCGCCTGGAGTACACAAAGTTCCATGCAACACTTTTGTCTATTTTTTCCCAATTTGCAAGTTAGAATATTATATTCTGTTATGTTTTTGGTTTCCATTTCCTCTATTGATTATGATTTTTGATTCTTCATTCTCAATGCTGGGAACTGAACCTAGGGCCTTTGCACTGAGTATCATCTCCAGCCGTTTTCTTATTTTGAGGCGGAGCCTTGCTAAGCTGCTTACACCTGTGATGTGAGTGAGGCCAGAGGCGAGAGATGGGGTGCTGAGTACGGGGGTGGGGAGTGATAGTAAACCGATCGTGTCAGTTTGAGTAAGAAACACCCAGCTAAATTGGATCAACACAGTTCTGGACGTGGCTGAGGGGACTTACTAAAGATTTGCTGAGATTCACTGGGTGGGCTTGCTGCCCAAGTGGAATAAAAGGGCGACAAAGAAGGAAGGCTCGCTCCTGTTACTTCAGAGGAGCTCCAGCCTTCGCCTTCGCCTTGGACATCACCTCCTGCTTCCAGTGCAGGCCCTTCAGCCTTCCATCACAGACGCTTTGGTTTCTTGATACAGACTCACACGGGAATGGACGCTACAGTGAGCTGCAGGCCTTCAACTAGATCCTTTGTATCTCCAGAGCACTTTTCCATGCCTGATTCTATGGGTGCCCATTGTAAGCCAACTTTTACACTCTTATACATTTGTATATTTTGCATTAAATCTGTTTTTCTAGTAAGCACTGACTGATACAAGGGGAAACAGGAGCTCAATGTCACTGTCATGACCAGGAGACACAGCAGAAAAGTTACTTGAAGTGTAATGACACCAATTCCTTTCAAGAGTTCAAATATCTTCATTCTCAAGGATCTTACTTCTCAAGGAGGAACAAGGGCTGTTGCCCAGCATTGGCAATGAGTTTCTTTCTGGGGACACTCATAATGGCAGCTTTCGTTGACAGCCAGTAGGGTCTGGGGCCATCCCTACAGCCATAGGAAGCCATTGCCTGAGTTCACTGGAACTACCTACCACACCCACAGGGCTCCCTGCCAGCCTCCTTTCCTGGGGTTCATCTGTGTCCCCGTTACAGGCCTGGTGTGTGGGGTAGGGAGAGTGGCCTCACAGAACTCTGCTGTCTCAGGAATGTATAGCATCCATGTCCTCATCCATGACTCCTAGCATTTTGTATGCCAGCTAGGCCTTCCTCCTCCCCAGAGGTTCAGCCACTCAAGTCCCAGAATGCCTTGCAGTTCCTTCTGCCTATGATGCTGCTCAATCCAAGCAGCAGGTAAACTAAGGAGAATAGAAATCTAATTAGCTAGACCAGGAGCACACTGTCTATGGGGGGAAACCAGCTGCACCCTGATGTGGGCTCAGGGGCCCTGGCACTGCACCTATGGCAGCAGGAAGCACAGGCGAGCCCGGCCCACAGCAGGTGAGGGCAGTGTATGGCTGTTTGTCTGAGGATTTCATGAGGCACAGCGTTTCCTGTGGTCCCAAAGGGAG
Source organism: Dasyprocta punctata (assembly GCA_004363535.1). Classification (NCBI taxonomy): domain Eukaryota; kingdom Metazoa; phylum Chordata; class Mammalia; order Rodentia; family Dasyproctidae; genus Dasyprocta; species Dasyprocta punctata. The sequence continues at coordinate 27,840 of RJWM01024128.1, read as the reverse complement.
GGACGTGTGCTGCTGCTAGCTAGTGGGTAGAGTCAGGGATGCCACACAGCATCTTGCAGGGTCCCCACCATAAGGAATTATCTGGCACCAACTGTCAATAGCACCAAGCGTGAGAGACCTACTTGGGACCAGAGCAGAAGTGAGATGTTTGTATGGTCATTTACTCTTTCATTATCCACAGTGACAGAGCTGGAATTTAAACACAGACCATTTGATCCCAAGTCCGCTGTACATCGAGAACACTGGGATCCCATTCAGCTATTAAGATACATGAAATGGAGCTGCATGGACTAACAAGAACATGTTCCATGTACGTATCATATGTAGTACTAAGTACAGAATTTTCTGAATGCTGTGATTTCATTTCTGTAAATATATGCATAGGATGATGAAAAGCATTTTTTCATATGTTTATTTGCAATACTGGGAATAGAACAAAAGTACACTTTTAATATTCTGCTTTATGTTAAAGGAATGAAAAGGTGAATTACTACAGATTCTTGTGGAAATTCAGAAGACCATCAATACCTGCTTCAAAAATCTTTACTTGCATAGGCTGGGAAACACAGAAGAAATGGACAGATTCTTAGAGATGTATGAATTACCAAATCTGAATTAAGAAGTTATAAAAATTTTGAACAACCCAATATCAGTTACTGAAACTGAAAATGTAATTAAGAAACATACCAACAAAGAATGGATTCACCTGAATTCTACAAGAAATTTAGAGAAGATTTAATGCCAATACTCCTCAAACTCTTTAATGAAATTGAAAGGGAAGCGATTCTCTCTAACTCATTCTTGGAGGCAAGTATTACTGTGATACCTAAACCAGAGAAAGACCTAACCAAAAAGGAGAACTACAGGACAATCTCCCTAGTGAACATAGATGCAAAAATTCTCAACAAAATACTAGCAAACAAAATTCAGCAAATCATCAAGAAGATTATATACCGTGACCAAGTATGATTCATCCCAGGAATGCAGGGATGGTTCGACATATACAAATCAATAAATGTAATACACCACATCAACAGAGCCAAAGACAAAAAGCACATGATAATCTCAATAGATGCAGAAAAAGCTTTTGATAAAGTTTGACGGTCACTCATGATAAAAATCCTAAAGAAAATCAGAATTGATGGTCTACCTAAATCTGATAAAAGCCATTTATGACAAACCGACAGCCAACATCACACTAAATGGACAAAAACTGAAAACTTTCACTCTGAAATCAGGACCAAGACAAGGATGTCCACCATCACCACTCCTATTCAATATAGTTCTGGAAATGTTAGCCATAGCAATTAGATAAGAGAGAGAGATAAAAGGAATAAAGGTAGGAAAGGAATAAGTTAAATAATCATTATTTGCAGATGACATGATGCTGTATATGGAAGACCCCAAAAAGTCCACCAAAAGACTACTATAGTTAATAAGCAAATTCAGCAGCATAGCTGGATATGAAGTCAACACTCAGAAATCAATAGCATTCTTGTACACAAACAACAAACTCACTGAGAAAGAAATTATGAAAATAACACCTTTCACAATAGCATCCAAAAAAATGAAATATTTAGGAATCATTCTAACAAAGTAAGTAAAGGATCTAAATACTGAAAATTACAGTACTATGAAAAAGGAGCCTGAAGAGGACATCAGAAAATGGAAAGATATCCCTTGCTCATGGATAGGAAGAGCCAATATGGTAAAAATGGCCATATTTCCAAAACTATTATAAGAATTTAATGAAATACCGATCAAAATACCATTAGTATACCTCACAGGTCTAGAGAAAACATTCCTAAAATTCATCTGGAAACAGAAGAGACCTAGAAGAGCAAAGGCAATTCTGGGCAACAAAGGCAAGGCAGGAGGCATCACAATCCTTGAATTTAAATTATACTTCAAAGCTACTGTGATAAAATCAGCATGGTACTGGCAAAAAAAAAAAAAACAGACCTGAGGATCAGTGAAACAGAGCAGAAGATGCAGACACAACTGCAAAGATGCTCAGCCACCTTATCTTTGACAAAGGAGTCAAACATGTTCATTGGAAGAATGATAGCCTTTTTAATAAACGGTGCTGGAAAAACTGGCTTTCCACATGCCAAAGACTAAAACTAGACCCATGTCTATCACCATGAACTAAACCAAAGTCAAAATGGATCAAAGATCTAGGTGTTAAAATGGAATGCTAAGATAGGTAGAAACCTTGAAGACATAGGGTAGGCAGAGACTTCGTGAACAAAATCCAAACTGCACAGGAAGTATTTCAAAGAATCAACAACTGGGACCTCATCTTATTAAAAAGTTTTTGCACATCAAAAGAAACCACCAACAGAACAAAAAGACACCCCACAGAATGGGAAAAAATATTAGCCAACTGTCCCTCAGACAAAGGACTTCTATTGAGAACATAGAAAGAATTGAAAAAAATTAGGCTCCCCAAATTCAAAGACGCAATCCAAAAATGGGCATCTAAGGTGAATACACACCTCTCGAAGAAAAGCCAAGGGCTAAAAAATATATGAGAAAATGTTTGACATCATTGGTGATTTGAGAAATGCAAATTGAAACAACACTAAGATTCCATCTCACCCCAAAAAGAATGTCTATCATCAAGAAACCAACCAATAACAAACGTTGGTGGGGCTGCAGGGAAATAGGAACCCATCTCTGCTGTTAGTGGGAGTGTAGACTGGTGCAACCACTGTGGAAATGACTGTGGAGATTTCTCAAAAAACTAGAACTGGAGATCTCATTTGATCCAGCTGTTCCCTTTCTGGGTATTTTCCCAGAAGAACTGAAAACATCATGCCACAGCGGTATATGGGCACCTGTGTTTATAGCAGCACAATTTGCAACAACTAAATCTGGGAAACAACTCAAATGTCCATCAAGCGTGGAATAGATAAAAAAAAAGATGTGGTATTTTTATACAATAGAGTACTAGTCAGGATAAATTTGAGGCTTTTATAGGTAAATGGATGCAACTAGAGACCATACTCATAAGTGAAATAAATCAGACTTGCATGTGTAAACATCGCATTGTCTCTCTCGTGTAAAAAACTGAAAGAGTAAATGAGATCCAAAATGCAAAATCAGTATTGTGAAAGGGAAAGGGGAAGAAACTGCTCAAAAGAAAAGAACAACTGGGATGGGGGAAAGGAGGAAAGAAAGAAGAGAAAAGATTATATACATATATATGATAGATAATTATAATACGAATCTCCCCAGCACTCGGGAGGCTGAGGTAGGAGGAGCGTTGTGAGTTCGAGGCCCGCTTGGGCTACAACGTGAGTGCAAGGCCGGCCTGGGCTACACAGTGCGACCCTGCCTCAAAAAAACCCAGGGCCGGGAGTTTGGCTCAGTGACTTAAGTGCCTGTCTGACAGGCGCGAGGTTGTGAGTTCAATCCCCGGTGCCACAAAAAAAAATTATAATATGAATCTCTATTAGTTTATCAAAAAGAACAGTTTGTGCTTTCATTGTTAGATCATTTGTCATTCCTATATCTTGTAATCTGAGCAACTACTTTGAAAATAACAACATGCAATATATGAACTATAGTTAATCTCTTATTGTTTTGTTTTGAAATTCTATATTATCATTTTTAATCTTTTTTGTTTTAAAATTTAAAAAAGCTCTACTACTGGAGTCTATCAAAAACACACTATACAACTCTAAGAGAGATTGCAAGCACTTTTCTGTGTCTTGTCTACTTCTCCTTCCTGGATTCGTGGGAAGATTACAAGACTAAGTATTCTTGTAGTTACAAATAACCACGCGACTAGTCCTTGCCATCGACACAGCAGTCAAAGTAATACCTGTCATTTCCAGGCCAAGTATTTGATACCCAGTTTACCACCTCTCATGCTTCTCTTCCATTCAACAGCAAACAGAGATCGTGTGCTTATGAGGCAGACCTGCGGGAAGAGAGCAGGCTGGACTCCTCTGTCACCTGCTACCACAGGGTGTCCACCAATCCACATGTGTGATATCTGCTTTCCTCAATTGAGTGGGTAGATCGAGTCTTGGTGAGCCATTTTCAAATAGAAGTTGTATAAATCATAATCAAATCTAAATTATTAGAGCATGGAAATATTCCAAACAAACTAGCCAATATTTCAAATGCATTAAAATTAAATGAGAAGACTGCGAGTAATATACGAATACTTATGCAATTTTTGTCCTTTAGCGAATTTTACATAAATGGAATAGTAGAGTAGGTGAAGTTGAATTTATGATTTTTTTTTCAATCAGTCTAAAGACCTGGAAATAGACTGGATTGTTCCGTGTGCCCCTTGTATATCTTTTTCTATTATGGTTGCCCTCTCCCAGACCCAAGTGTGACTGTGCTTACTCGTGAGAATTGCAGGCTGTACTTCAGGAGGTGACTTCCCTAAGTTGGCTTTCAGTTTAGTGAGTCTGACCAAGGCTGTGTATGTGTCTTCATGAGAGAAGATGTAAGATAACAGTTTCTGCTGAGACCCGCATGGCTCCAGAGGAAAACTCCTTCCCAGAACTGCCTACAAAGCAGGTTACTCTTTAACCACAACCTAAATCTGGCTGCTGCTGCCCCTTTCGCTAAAATGCATTGTTCCCTGTGTTAGGAACCTTGCCTGCCTAACCACTCGTCTAGTGCATCCAGCTGCCGTTTTCCCCACTGCAAGTGTGATCTTTATTATAAATACCGAGGCTCTGGCTGCCTCTTGGTCTTCTGTTCCCCTCAAACAACTGGTCATCCCAGATCCCTGTTGGGCTGTTTTGTCTCTTGCTCTTTCTTCTTACCATGCTCCGTAACACTTGGCAGGAGATTGGAGCCCTTTGCAGGGGTCCCTAATATCTGGTGCCATAGAGAGGGCCGCCAATATCATGGCATGGAATGTTTTATTTACTGCGGACTATTTTTTTTTAATCTGTCTTTTTTTCTTTTAGTGGTATTGGGGCTCAAACCCCATGATGCTCTACCACTGAGCTACTTCCCCTGAACTTTCTTTTTTTAAATTTTGAGACAGAGTTTCACTAAGTTGCCCAAGTTGCCCTTGAACTTGCCACCCTCCTAACCTGTCTCATGAGTACCAGGGATCACAGCGGTTCACCACGGTGCCTGGCTCACAGCCTTTTATACATTCCCTCGCTGAAGGAAGGACATCTGGGTTTCTGTAGTGAGTACCCATATACAGAATTTGTGTGTGTGTATGTGTGTGTGTGTGTGTAAGAAAGGAGAATGTGAAGTTTTCCATTTTTATGGGTTGTATCCTCTATCAACAAACTTACATTTCTCCAATTATTATATATTCAGTATTCTCTCTCCATGTTAGTTGTTTCATTCTTACATAGAGTTCATACAATTTTAACGCTGTTTATTTTTTAGGCATGTGGTCTCTATTGTGGTAATTTACAAGCTACTCTTTTCTTAAATTTTATGTGTACTGACTTTTGCTGTAGAAAAAGTACTTTTAATATATTGAATTAATATATGACCATACAACTTTTAAAATTGACTTTATGACGCTGTTTTTCTTTAGCTTTTATTCATTTACACTTTATCCAATTTAATATTAGTAGTATTTTAATTTCACACATATTTCTTTCATTACTTCCTTTTGCTCATTATCATGTAGTATCTTTTGATAATGTAGACTACCTATGTTGGTATCTTGCATTTCCCAGCATTAGTGTAAAACATTTTGAGGTTTGTACAACATGTATTATCTTACTCCAGAGTTTTTAGCTACACTTAACTTAATATACGGAAATACTTTTTTTATAAGGAAGCGATGATTATCTGGGAACTACGATCTCCTGTTAATTTGTGAATTACTTTTGTCACTTACCTTGACCTATTGTCCTCAGATCCACTGTCCACCGTCCTCTTCTCTGTCCATTCCAACGCAGGGTCTCTGAGTTTCCTGATTCCACAACCCAAGAGTCCACCCATGAAGAGGAAGTGGCAGAAAATAAGTATCCAGGAGGATGGCAAGGCCTAGAATTTTTCTGACTCACCATCAGGTGGCTTCTCCATTGATTTTACATCTTGTCTTGATTCCAGCTCCCATAAGATTAGGCTACTGTGCTCCGGGCCCTGCTAACCCCGGTAACTAGTCGTCCCTCTTTGTCCCTCTACATTAGACATAGGAGATGTTTCTGAGAATAGTTCAGCACTTGTTCTCACTGTCTGCTCTTTGGTTTCTGCATCACTTACCTAGCCAATGTGCTACACTAAGTGCCCCCCGAGTCATATATTCAGACAGACTGGATAATTCGTGGCTGAAAATTAGCCAATTACATTAACTGATTTTTTTAATATTAAATCCTCACTGAAATCCTAAAGAAAATTCAACTGTATCACTGTAGTTCAATGTATCCATCTTTCTTTCATCGAAAATTAAATTAAACATACTAAAACATCCCTGTGTCCTGGAACTTCTTCTAAACAAAAAGCTATCTGCATCCTCCTCTTCGCAGATTTTTAAAGATAATTTTGTACACTCGGTACCATTTGCATGCAATGTAAATATTCCAAGAGTGTGAGTTAGATGCTCCATACCATCAGTAACTGGAAACATTGCAAGTGACAGAGTGTCTTTATGAGGTCTGCTCAGACTCCAGTAAATGCTGCTACCGAGTGCAATCCAAAAGAAATGCACTCATGAAAACAGATCTGGTCCCATGCAAATACTGGGCTTCCTTAAGTCAAAATGAAAGGTAAAAATTTTTACCATGAAAGGTAAAAATATTGAATCCACTCAGGTCATCAGGGCAGTCATGACAGCGCAACTAAACATACTCATGACGGAGGATTTCCAAAGTTCTTCAAAAAGGGACAAGAACGATATAATAAATGTGCTTGAGGTGAGGGGGAGTATTTTGAGGCAGATTAATGGCAATGCGTCTTTTACCATAAATTTTTAGGTTTAACCTATCACTGTATTTTTATCCCATTTCATATTATCTTCAAAAAACAGACTAGTCAGGTGTGGTGGCACACTCCTGTAATCCCAGCACTCGGGAGGCTGAGGCAGGAGGATTGTTGCAAGTTTGAGACCAGCCTGGGCTACAAAGTGAGCCCAAGGCCAGCCTGAACTGCATAGCGAGACCCTGTCTCAAAGACACACGCATACACACACACACAAAAAAAAAAAAAAAAACAAAAAAAAAAACAAAACCATAGACCAGCTATGCTGATTGCCTGCATCTTTATTTCACAAAATTAGTATGAATGTTTTCAAGTTTTCCACATGATGTACGATTTTACTCCACTCTTCTATAGCTCCGCTTAACCTAGGTGGAGAAAGTACCTTTTCGTCAAGAATGAGTGGAGATTTTGGTTCATGTTCTTCTGTCAACTTGTAAAGGATTTTTCTCACGTCATCTGTCATCGTGGTATGCCACCCCTGGACCTATATGTCCTCACACCCATTGTTCACTCTTGCTCTTCTCTGTCCATCAATGCATACATGTGACCCTTCCTTGATTCTCATCCAGAAACTTCTGGATGCCAAACTGTCCAATGCCACAAGAGGCAACCGTAGGAGATAAGATCCTAGGAGGATAGGAATGCCTGGGATTTTTTTCCCTCAACATAAAATGATTTCTGCTTCAAAGTCTACATCTTTTCTTGATACCAGTTCCCATCAGATTAGACTGCCACGTTTCAGGTCCTGTTGAACCCGACTTCTCAGGTGCAGTAACACAACTTCATCCATTGTCCCTCTAGATTAGATGTCTGAAGGGCTTCCTTGGTTGTTAAGCATTGACTCTCCAGACTCAGCCCTCTTGTTTCTACATCACTTATCTTGCCAATGTGCAACATTAAATACCCTGCTAATTACATAGAGAGACACCTTGGATAACCCATGGCTGTTACAGTTGACCAGTTTTGCTAATTGGATTTTACGTTAAAGGATCCCTGAATTTCTAAAGTAAGTTTAACTGTCACCGCAGTTAAATGCATCGCAGGTGGAGAGCTTTAATATTTTATAGAAAACATTGTCACTGTGTTATAGCATTACCTAAGGAGTAAAAAATGACAATGAAATCCTTGTACCTATAAAAGAGTATCTGATAATAAATTAAGAAGAAATCACAGAACGAGAAAATGATTATTGTGAATTCCAGAGCAGTCATTAATGTCAGACTACCAAGATCAACAAAGAAGGTGCCACCCAAATGTTGTGCTGCAGAAGTGTCCCTGAAAAGGCCCTCGTATGGAAGCCTGTGGTGCTACTGAGTGACAGTGACTTCAGGAGATGAGGCGTGATGGAAAGAAGCTAGGTCACTGAGACAGGTGCCTTCGAAGAGGTGTTAGGCACACAGCGCGTTTCTCTCCTTTCTTCCACCCGAGCTGCCACGTGGAGGAAACCTGGCCTCTGCTGTTTGCTTTGCCTCACTGCATGCAATAGAAACAACTACGGACTGAAAATTCTGGAACGGTGAACCAAAGTAAGCTTCTCCTCTTTCGAAGTTGCTGATTTCAGGTATTCTGTCACAACAATAGAAAGCGGACTGTCATTATAAGTGTCACAGATCTAATAGAGGTTTTGTGTGTCACCTCTGGGCATGGTTTTGCCATAGAACAAATGTGGTCGAGAAAAAACAAATCTTTTCAAGCTTCGACTTGAAACTGCCACATTGATGTGCAATGTCAAGCTTATATGGCTTATAGCACTATTTTGCACATTACTAGAGGTCTGGCATTTCCTGTAAAATAATGCTATACCTATATGTTTGATTACCCAATGAACTGACCAATGTTTAACAAAATACAAATAATCAGAAAGACTATTAGAGTTAGAAAATTTTAAATGACAAGTATAAAATCAAACTACTCCATAGCCATTTTCTGAATATCACTGAATCAACTAAATTTGGAGGTCAGTTGCACAAATAATTGGGTAATCAAATAAGCATCGGATGTAAACTCACCCAAGCCAAACAAAGAATTTACCATTATGCAACTCACATTAACAAGCCAGTTTCCCTGGATACAAATACAGATGAAAAGACCTCCCCAAAAGACTTTAGCTAAGCCTGCTCTATTCTTCAAAAATGGACTGGACATAGCATAACAATGATGGCAAAATGAATTAAATGTGACAAAGGAAACAGACAATATTCACTGAAAATATAACCCTCTACACACAATATGTCAAACAACAACAACAAAACAGAGGATCACAAAGTCATCGCACATTATCTTTCCGTCACTCAAAATTGTTTTCAAGAAAAGAAGTTGAAAAAGAGGCTAAGTTTGGCTGATAAACACAGTAAATAAATCAGGAGCCATCTCCTCCAGTCCCTGCCTGCCTCGTCCTACTAATTGCCCATCTCACATTCAGCCTGGGAAAGTGAACCAATCCAGCTCCACAATGCTCATAGTAAACAAATTACTCAATGTTTGTTTCTGGGAGGAGACAGGTCCTGAAAATGAGGTGCGGCAGCTGAAAAGAAAACAAGAGAGTGACAAAGTTATGTGATTGGAGGGGGCCTCAGTCTCCAGAAGTGAAGCTTCTATCTTAATTTTCTTTGGCCACTTATTAAAGTCTTTTCTTTACAAAAAGCAGGAACGGGAAATGGGAGGGGTAAAGTACAGATAAGTGAAAACCTAATTGTTTAACTATCCCAGGGTCGGACCATCTTTGGCTATGTCTGGCCTTCATGTTTGCCATTCTTTCGAACATCTCTTAGCAAAGCGTCTAGTGCTGTGCCAGCAGCATTCCACTGGGACTAAGGTCCTGTTTTCATTTCCTTTTACACTCTGCTTTTGCAAGACTTCCTCCGGAACAAACAATCGTGCGGCCTAGCAGAGCTCAAAGTCCCTGGAGTAACAAGAAGCAAGGTAAATTTATGACATGTCTTTCTGCTCAACTCAAGAATTGGCACCTGGGAGGTGGAGGTGGCATTTTCTAGAAACTCGAAATTGATGGAAAAGGAGCAAAAATGACATCTTGCGGATGAATGGAAGAATGCTTTAGAATATAGGGTGAAAGAAACTACAGATATTTTATCTACATATGGATAAAGACATTCTTTATAACTTTTACAATTTTAGAATACCCCTAAAAGTGCAAAAAGTACAATAACTCATAATTTCAATATGCCATTGACTTCCTCACCAGGGGAGACATAAAGTTCAGAGAGCTGCCATTTTTCAGCATAAAGTCAGCTTTTTTGCCACTTGAGTGCTACTTTTGCAGTACTTGATACAGTACTTGATTCTTGCTTTATTTACCCATAATCAAGCTTTTGTATTTGTACAAATAGCTAGTACTTTGATCATGGTCAGATATCTTTATTGATTTTAAGAAATTCGTTATCCTCACCCTTTTCTTCATCTTCTTTACTATCATAAAAATTTAATGTACAAAGATCTTGGTGAAATTATATAAATATTTGTAGAGTATAAATTCCAAATAAGGTCTTTTTGCTCAATGGCTACACGCATTTACAAATTTAATGGATATTGTCCAACTGTCATGCAGAAAGTTGCACTGCTCTATACCTTTCAAACAATACATTAGGAATCGTTTCTCCATCTCCCACCATGTGCCCATTCAAATTTTAATCTATTGCTTGCCTATTTGCAAGGTAGAAAATTATATCCTGTTATTATTTCAGTTGGCATTTCATTTATTGTTTGTGAGATGTTTTCTCACTGCTGGGACTTGAACCCAGGAAATTCCCACTGAGTTTTATGATCAGCTCTTTTTATCTTTTATTTTGAAATAGGATCTCCTTACATTACTACATGCCCTGGTTAGGCCTGAATTTGTGATGCTCCTGGGTCAGCCCACCAAAGTGCTTAATTTCTCTCCAAAATAGCTGCTTCTGGGATATGTGTCTTCATGACAATGCAGTTTCTTAGGATAGAATTGTTTTATTTGTTCATGCACCGACCACCATCTAGTTGTTTACTTGCATAGTACATTTCCAGGATTTGCCAGATCATTGGTCTCCATGGTGATGGTGACCACTCAACTCTCCTTCATCCCTCTGAGCCTTCGCAATAGCTTTCAAACCCATCTCCCTGGCAGTCTCCTTGTCAACCTCTTTTGCTAATTCACTCATTGTGACACACCATGATTTGTTTGTAGACTAGAAGTGAGACTCTCTCCTCCATCTTCCCGGGCCCTCTACTTGCATCTTAATTTCTCTGAGATGAAGGTGAACTCTCTGTCTCCCTATCTCTATGATCACCTTTCGCTTATCTTTCAGCTTATCACACGGTGCATCTTACATTTTTGCCACAGAGCCTGTCCTTAAACCCAGCTTTCCTAGAAACACACAGCCAGGTCCTTCCTGTGACCGTAGCCTGCTTGATCTTTTAAACTCCGAAACACCTTTCAGTCTATTTTCTGACTATAGACACTTAAATACTTTCAGGCCCAGACCGCTGCCCCTGTGACACTTCCCCTAAACTTTCTGAATGGAAATAAAGGCCCCATTCTTTTGCCTTTCCCCAAGGTTCAGCAGGTTATAGTCAAATGTGCGTTTAACTGCCTCGCTGCAAAATGCTCATTTAAGGATGTCTGCCTTCCTCACCAAGTGACAGCCCCAGAGGTCAAGAGCCATGTCTCTGTCCTTCTCGGCCCTCACAGTGTCCCCAGGAGAACTCTCTGCAATTGCAAATGTTAATCAAATGTTTGCTGGAGAAATAGCTTTGCCTACTTTTTCTCTACTCAGGAAATAGGCAGGGGAAATAGGAGGACACTGAAATACTTACTCAAACCTTTGCATCAGTGACAGCTCTTCTCTGTTCAAAGGTGACTGAGGGAATGGGAGAAACTTAGCACAGGTGTTCTGCGCTGCCTTCTCAGTGAGATAATTCTTCCCAATGCCTCAAATCACTCTCTCCATCACTTCTGCTTTTTAAAAAGGTAAATACCAAGAAACAAAGCAACATTCATTGCTGGCTATGGTGACTCACACCTGTAATCTCAGCAGTCTGGGAGGTTGAAAGAGGAAGACTGAAAATTGGAGCCCACCAAGTAGAACTTAGTGACTTAGTGAGACTCTCTGTCTCAAAATATAAATAAATAAATAAATAAATAAGAAAAGGACTGAGGGTGTAGTACAGTGCAAAGACCCTGAATTCAATTCCCAGTACTACACACACACAGACACACACACGCAATGTTAAAAATACTAAATAACCAGGTACTGCGGGTGACACATGCCTGTAATCTCGGCACTCAGAAGACTGATGTAAGAGGAGCACAAGTTTGAGACTCTATCTCAAAACAAAAATTTAAATAGGGCTAGGGATGTAGCTCAGTGCAAAGGTCCTGGATTCAACCCCCTCCCAGTACCATATAAAAATTCAAATATAAGATACTTTTATTACTCTGACCACAGGGCTTTCCTAGATTTTAAGAAAAAAAAAAGTCCTTTGAAGTCCTGCATTGCATTCATTGTTTTGTTTTTATTGGTTCTTTTCTGTTTCCGTTTTGTTTGATTTTACTATGTCTGAAGGTATGGGCAGCTGTTTTGGAGACAACAAGGGGCATTATGGTAACCACTGTTGATTTCCAATTGTCTTGTTTTGAAATCCTGTGTCACTTACACTGTCTTGTTTTGACTGATTTTATTCTGTTTTATTTTGCTTGGTTTTATTCTCTCTAAAATAAAATTTTTTAAAAAAAATTCCTGCTAGGATGGAAATTGCAAGGCTAATCGGTGATCAGTTGTAATTCAAAAATAACTCTCTGTTGTGTCAAGAAAAAAAAAAGCAAAATTTCATCAGAGTTCAAAAAACTCAACTGAACAAGATGATCATTGTGTGTGAATTCTGCATTCAAAATAGCCAGGCAGGTGCTAGATAAATAATTCTACTGAGGTTAGGATGCAATATGAGAACATTTCATGATTCACTCGATTTCTCTGTGCGTGATAGAGAAGACGATTAGTTAATTCTGCAAACTCCGAGAGCAGAGTTTCCAAGAGTTCCAAACCCACCTTTCTCCTTGGCCACCCAGTGTCTAATCCTCTAGACTAGTGGTGGGGAACCTATGGCACGCATGCCACAGGGGGAACACAGTCCTTACCGTAGGCACTGAGCCAAGTCACCCCAGTGACTTATGCTTGTGAGCAGCTGTTTTCAGCTTTGAATTATATCAAATCTGATATAAGAAACAGACAAACAGATGACCTGAGTGCCGCGTGTCACTCTCAAACTAACAAAGCATGAGCCAAGGTCTGACGAATTATCAGCATGCATACAACAGCAAAGATCACCTTAATTGTGCAAAAGCACACAAATGCAAACTTTTACCTTTCAGTAAAAAGCTGCTTGCATCATTGAAAGCTCTGTTGTTGGGTTCTCTTTTAAGACAAAAGATGTTAATGTATGAGTTGTATTTTTCTAAACTAAAACCTCAGTATTCAGTTTAATTGCAGTGTTGGCACTCTGTGGGGTTTAGGTTGCAGTTGGTCATTCCGTCTCTAAATGGTTCGCCATTACTGCTCTAAACTGAATTCGGTCGTATAAATACTCACGATGCTCAACTAATCTAAACGCGCCAGAAGCAAATGCAAGCATCAGCATCTCTTACTAGAAGGAGTTAATCTGGAATATCATTCAACTACCAACAGCCTTCATCAGTCATAAGGACAATGTCGTTCAAATTTCCTCATTTATACCTCTCTCTGACTATGATGGTCAACGCTCCTGCAAACCACTTATTAAGAAACAGGCCATCTGCTTTGCATTAGGGCTCATGGGCTCCCTTGATTGGAAGTAACTCCAGTGCTTCGTGGTAATTGTGTGCAGATGAGACTCGGCCCCCAAGACCTCCAGCCCCCACTGCAGGCACAGGTCCTGGAGACTGAACCCGCCTCCAGATCGCAGAACCAGATGTGTACACAGGGTCTCTTCTCTACACAATGTCTCTCATGTAAATGATTAGACTATTTCTTCTAAAAATGTGTTTTGAACAATTTAGTTATCTGAAATCTAAACTATTCTGTTGAAGAATTTAAAAATGTTATCATATGTCATTCCATAAGACGAAAGAGGTACACTGTTTTTTTTTTTTTCACTGTTTTTTTCTTTAAAATGCAAAATATATTTTGGTGGAATAAAAAAAAAGAAATAAAAATAGAAACCCCATGCTTTGAAAGTAGACTGGGAGAAAAAATGAATAGTGATAAATAATCAGCAGTTGCATATCCATATCCAGATTTTATTACAAGTGTATAAGTTTTTCTTTTGTGACTCTGAATGATATGAAAATGTAGTATGATGTAATGTTCTAGTAATTCAATAATCAACCACTAGGTACCCTCTCATAAAGATAGTCAACACTACAGGAATTTGTATGCACATCATGTGAAGGCATTGGCCCACTGGCTTCAGAACATTAAAAATTCACTTGTGCAGGGTTGTGTGAGTCCATCACCAAAGGCCTGAAGTCTAAATTTCAAACATGAAGCCTGGGTGAAAAATACCAAATCAATTCCATGACCAAGCTTTTTGAAAAGAAACAAATGTCAAATGATTAATCCCTGAATTGTCCATGGAAAAGGGAAAACATACAGAACAGAAAGGTACAAATCAGTCTGAATCTTTGTCCACATCTTCAATTTTCTCTTTCCCTACCCAACCAATCTGCCATAAAATAATTAACCATTTCTCTTTCTGGAGGGGAAAAAAACCGAGATGTCACAAACCCAACTTCATAGAGGAAGAAAGAGGAAATGCCACCAAAAACAATCATTTATATTCTAATCTACAAAAGAAAAGATTTTTAAACTTTCTACAACCACATTAAGGTTTGCATTTCATACCATTAGTGCCAGCATGCATTTTCTCATGTTAGTTTTTTAAGTGTTTTATTGTACTACTCATCAATGTAATTGAAAAGTAAAAGAAAAGATCCTTGTTGCTTGTTTCAAACTATATTTGAGTCTATTAGAGTTAGCTTATTTAAAGATATCAGCTAAAGGTAGTTCTTCTACTATAACCCAAATTCAATGCTCAAAAATAATAGAAAATTTTGTTGATCACATTTTCAAAACATCCATTCTTCACAGAAACTCAAAATTTCAGTACATAAAGCTTTTCAAATGATAAAATCCATACACCTCATCTTTCTTTCCACAAACACAGTAAATCAAATAGAAAATATGTGTTTCTATAATTTTCAGATTTGTAAAAAATCAAACCCATAAGTAATTGCATGAAAAACAGTATAGAGATTAGTACATACCGATTTTTCAAAAATAATTCGCATATTTAAATAAATATGTGCATTAT
This sequence comes from Dasyprocta punctata, assembly GCA_004363535.1. Classification (NCBI taxonomy): domain Eukaryota; kingdom Metazoa; phylum Chordata; class Mammalia; order Rodentia; family Dasyproctidae; genus Dasyprocta; species Dasyprocta punctata. The sequence continues at coordinate 12,579 of RJWM01024128.1, read as the reverse complement.
TAGCTCAGTAATGAACAAGTGTACAGGATGACAATTGGTTTTATATCCATCATTGTCCCCGATGCCCAGTGGGACACTGCCAACCAGATACAATAAATCAATGTTTATTCAAATGCATTAGTACTGGTAGATGTGGGTGCCATCAGCTCCTCTTAAACTTAAACTAGGACAAAATTAAGCAAACATTCTTTAGGATTTCCAAACAGTAACCATCTATATGATGACACTTCAATAAGTTAAATAAGCAGTGAATGAGAAGCTCACAAAAAATTTACAACTTACTCATTTGTGCAACAAAATTTGATCCTCCATAATATATACTCTATAGTTAACTTAAAATGCTTCAAGTCTACAAAGTAATTGACAGTAAGTCTAATGAGGGGGAAATGCCATGCTATTCATTAGCTCCCAGTGCTGATAAACTAGTGATTTTATTAATCAAAAAAATACTAGATGGGCTGGGAGTATAGCTCAGTGAAGGCCTTGGGTTCAAGTCCCCACATTGGAAATAACTGAGTAATGGCCTATCTTCTGGTCGGCCTCTTCTGTAAGAATACAGTGATGCCCAGTGACAGCTTTGGTACATGGTCCTCTTCCGTTCATTGGATACAGTTTGAACAAAACCGGCGGGCGAGCTGGCCCAGTGGGAACAGGTGTAACGTACATTTCTTCTACCAACACTTAGGGACAGCGTGCGACCTCAGCTTCCACGGCTGCAAACTAAGAACGGGGCAAGCTCATCCCATCCAACCACAGACCCCTCTCATGTAGGGAAAGGGTTGCCCAGAACCAGAGGAGGCAGAGAGAGGTAGGGAAGCCCGCTTCACACCAGTTCATCTGGGGACAACGGGAAGGCTGTCGTGAAGGAAGACAGTGACATCCGGCACCCCGAGGTGGCCAAGGCAGACCTGTGTGTTCACTGACTGGGCGCCGGCTGGGCACTGTTTCTCTCCCGGAGGAGCCGAGGGCAGGGCCAGGCCCGGAGCTTTCCCTGAGCCCTGGCCGCTGGCAGAAGGCTCCTTTCTGAGCGTGAGCGAGCAGCTGGCCGAGTGGGTGACAGTGTCAACAGCGCTGCGAGTGGTTCCTTAGCCGAGAGTCCTGGGAAGGTGGCAGTGGGGTCTGCCTGACCTCCCTCTGTCACGCACCCTGATTTATTTGCCGGTGGGACACGGATGGAGACCAGGCCAGCCTTCCCCGAGGGGCTACTTGAGTGACGGAGAGAAAAATGTTACCTATGTGGGTACACACACATGTGCATGTGTGTGCATGTGTGTGTGTGCGAGAGAGATGATTAAAAAACTACAGTGAATATTTTAAATGGGAAAAAATGTATTACAGTAAAAGACACATTGCCATGAATCTCCCCTCAAAATACTCCCTCTCATTTTGAACACACTTATCCCATCATTCTTGTCACTTCCTGAAGTAGCTCTGAAGCATTGTCTGTCTTTAGTTGCATTGTTTTGACTGTGTCAATGTCCTGAATGGATTCAAAATGTTGACCTTTCATAGTTATTTTGACTTTGTGTAATAATCAGAAGTCCCTGTTGCAGGTGCCAATTGCCATGTCCAGCACAGCTCATGAAACTCCAGAGGTAAGACAGCGGACAGCGGGGGATGAAGAAAGACAGGGATCAATATACAAAAGCTGAGGTCAGGTGGAGCCCTCTCTCCTGTGGGGGAAAGGAACCGCCTGGCACCTGCGGCACATTTATTTATACAATCAGCATGTGAATAAGTTCATGGGCAGCTAAAGGCAGGGTAGAACCTGGGACAGGAAGAAAATCTAATCCGTTAGCAGAACAGCGAGCCTTGGTGGCTATATGGGAAACGAGAGAGAAAACAGTCCATGTCATCACACGTGAAGGTCAGCTCGCTGTGAAAACAGCTCCCTGAGCTGTGCACGCTTCTCGTGGGGCCCTGTCAAACTCATGAGAGGCAGTGGCCTTGTCCCAGATACCTGAGATACAGACGGATTCACTCCCAACAGGGTGCGAGTGCCACACCCACCCTAGGGCGGGTAGCTTGCATAAATTATAAGGGACAGAAAGAGAGCTAATGTGCTCTCACCTGCCTGCATGCCATGGACTATTCCTCCTCTGCCATGACCCTCTGCCATGCCACCCTGGCTTGGAGCCAGTCGATTATGGACTGAAACCTCTACAGATTGTAAGCCAAATAAACCTTTCCCCCTTTAACTTAGGATGTCAGGTATTTTGTCTCAATGAGAAAAGTAACTAAGACAACTGCCATAAACAAACCTAAGATAATTTATTGCTTGATAAAGTATAATTCATATTGATACTAGCACATATTGAAAATGTAGAGCTAGGCATGGTGGCCCACACCTACAACCCCAGCACTTATGAGGCTGAGGCAGGGGGATCGCCTGAGTTACAGGCCAGCCTAAACCACATAGCAAGCCACTGTCTCAAAAAAAAAAAAAGCAGAACTGCAGGATTGCAGGGTAAACCCAGTGCATGAAGGCAAAGGTGAAAATGGTGCCCTTGGCTGGTGGCAGCTGATGAAGGTTGGTACATGCCTGGAATCCTAGCTATACTAGGGAAGCTCATTTGGGAGGATCGTTTGAGCCCTGGAGTTCCACATTACCCTGGACAAAACACCAAAACCCTTTCTCAAAAATAAATAAATAAATGGCCACAACCAAAGATCCAAGGGAAAATTTTAAATTGAATAATAAAAAAAATCAACACACAATAATGTATGAAAGGACTCTAGAGAAACAGAAGTTGGAAAAAATAGAAGCTCAACAGCAAGATAGTCTAGTTTAAATCAATGTACATTAATAAAATTATTTAAAGTCTAAAAATTAACAAATAAATCGAGATAGCATCTCACTATGTAGCTCAGGCTGGCCTTCAATTTGTAGCAAACTTCTGCCCCAGCCTCTCAAGTGCTGGGATTACTAGTGTGTACCACTATGCACAGCTAAAAATTCAAATTGAAATGCAGAGATTTTCAGACTTCAAAATAGCAACTAAATATATGCTATTCATGGGAAGGGTGACATAAATTGAAAGTCACGGTAAAGATAAAAGCAATAGTATAGAATATACCATGAAAAATTAAACATTAAAAAACTGGAATGGGCACATTAATACCAAACAAAGTAGACTCCTAGAAAAAAGAGGTAATGAGGTAAACAAGGATATTTCATTAAGATTAAATGATTCACTCATCATGAATAGAAAAACTCATATTACATATTAATATGAGAAATGTCATTATTCAGTCTGGAAACAGAAACAAAATACAAGTGATTATATGCCAATACATTTTAAAATATATGAAATACAAAGCCATGATTAAACCCAATGTTAAAAATAAAACTGAGGAAATATGCATAGAATTATTAAACAAATGGCCCCTATAAAGAAAACCTCCCTATGAGTCCCACTGTTCTAGGGATTAAATTGGTGACTTTTCCCCACGATTGAGAAATAAATGATATCAATCTCACATAAAGACACTGTAGAGATTAGAAACACTATGAAACTCTTCTAAATGTTTTCAGTGCTCTGTATAAATGTTACACCAAACTGACAAGGGTATCACATAAAGAGGAAAATCAGACAGTATGTACATCATGATAAAATGAAAAACAATATGTGTTTAGCCAACTGAGTCCAAGTTATATGAAGTCTGATATACCATAAACAAATTGGGTTTTATCCCAGAATGAATTTACATGCATTAACATTTTTAACTCAACCTCAGTAAAAAAAAGGAATATATGTTATGACTATGATATATGAAAAATGATATAGAGTTATACAATTAAAATTAGGAAAACAAACTGACCAGGAGCTGCTGTGACTGGCAGGAAGGGGTCCGAGAGGGGTTCCTCTCCCCGTCATTGGCCGGAGCTGCTGTGACTGGTGAGAAAGGAATCCGAATCAGGCGCCTGCTTCTTCCATTGATGGGATTCAGGGACCCGACCAGCGGGAAAGCCGGAGACTCAGTAGAACTCTGGCTAGAGTGTGCACAATGGACAGGTGGGGCCAGGGGTACAGAAAAATCTGAAGCAACAGTAACAACATGAGCCCACAGGTGAAGTGTGGAAACTGAGCAGGGACTGTAGCAGGTTGGTAGGAGCAGCCAGCCCCAGCCCCACATGCACACTGGCTGCCATCAGGACCCTCTTGCAGGTTGCCAGCGTGAGCCAGGAGAACCAGCCAGCCAGGTCTCAGAGAAGCTGTGCATATCTGGAAAAGCCTGCCCTGCACCCCACTGCCACCCCAGGAACCTAGGTTAGGAGAAACCCAGGTGCCTGACCCATTCCCCTACACTGTGGATGGGTAAACAATGTGGGAAGTGCCTGGGACCCCACAGCCAGCGCATCTGGAGAAAACCAGGAAAATGTCAAGATGAAAGAGCAAGACACAATCTCTGGCCACCAGCCCACACAGAACAGGTCCAGGAGACATGGACGTGAAAGAATGTGGAAGTTGCACACCTGAAATGTCTGGGATGATGGCAACTGAAGTAAAGAAACTACTTCATGAGGCTGCAAAAGAAATCAAATCAGAAATAGTCTCTCAGGTAAAAGAAGAAATGACAAACATAATAAAAGGGTTGCTGAACATAGCTAAAGAAGACAGATAAAAAAAAAAGAGGAGCATAGAAGATTGAGGGAAACCTTGAATGAGCAATATAAGGGAAGAATTGGAGTGCATGAAACATTCAAAGAGATAGCTAGGAAATTAACAACTCCATTGAAAGCTGGCAAAACCACTTGAAAGAAACTGAAGATAGACTTTCAGACCTTGAAGACAGGATTGTGGCTAACAATTGCAAAAGGAAAGACCTCTTAAAAATAACAAGGAACCAGGAAATAACAATTCAACAGCTGTAAGATGACACAAAGAAAAATAATTCAAGATTGATAGATGACACCAAAAAAGCAGGGGTCAACACAAATGACATAAAAAGACTATTTACAGAAGTAATAGCAGAAAGCTTCCCAAGCATGGGAAAAGGACCTGACATAGAGGTAAGTGAGGCATATAGAACTCCAACTAGCCATAACCAAAATAAATCTACACCCAGATATATAATAATCGAGATCCCAGAAATTAAGCACAAGAACAGAATATTAAAAACTGTTAGAGAAAAGCAATAGATCACCTAACCTATAAAGGAAAACCCATCAGAATCATGACAGTCTTTATACCATCAAGTCGAGAAGAGCTTAGAGTGAAGTATTTCAAGTCCTGAAAGAAAATAACTTCCAATCCACATTTATGTACGCTGAAAAACTATCTTTCAAAATTAATGGAGATAGGGGAAAGAAGGAAGAAAGGAAAAGATTATATGTGTATAGGTATACATATATATGTGTATATATATATATATACACATATATATGTATGTATGTATGTATATACAAGATAGATAGCTACACTACTAATCTCTGTTAGTTCATCCAAAAGAACAGTTTGTGCTTTCATTGTTTGATTGTTAGATCAATTTTTTCGTGCCTAAATCTCACAACCTGAACAACTACTTCTAAGATAACAATATGCAATATATTAATTAGTGTTAATTTCCTACTATTTTTTGAAATTCTGTATCATTTCTATCCTTTTTTGTTTTGCTTTTTTAATAAAAAAATTAAAAATAAAATAAATAAAATAAAATAAAAATTAATGGAGAAACAAGATACTTCCATGACAAAGAACAACTGAAGGAATTCATGACCACCAAACCAACCCTACAAAGAATGCTGAAGGACATTCCAGAGAGAGATAAAAATGACCACAGTTCTAGGAACAGTAGCATAGGGATATCACCCAGTGGGGCAAGCAACTGAATGGAGGGAGAAAGTAGGGAGCCAATGGCATGAAAATAGCAAGGTAGAGATGAGCCAATGCATGTTGGCCATAACCATTAATGTAGATGGCCTCAATTAACCAATAAAAAGAAACACAGGCAGAGTGAATCAAGAAACAGCATCCATCAATACGCTATATACAAGAAACATTTAACTCAAAAGGAAATTCATAGATTAAAAGTCTAAGGGGAGAAAACAATGCTCCATGTGACAGGGAACCAGAAAAAATCAAGGGTAGCTTGCCCATCAACTGCAGAATGGATAAGAAAGATACAGCATTTTTATACAATGGAAAGCCACTCAGCTCTAAAAAAGGATAATCATGAAGCTCTTGTAGGTAAATTGATGCAACTTGAGATCATGCTTATGGGTGAAATAGTTCAGACTCACATGGATGAACATCATGTTGTCTCCCTAGTAAAAAAAACTGAAGGAGTTAGTGGGATCCAAACTATACAACAGATACTGTGAAAGTGAAAGGGGAGGAAATGTCTAAAAAGGGAAGGTGGTAGCCATTGTTAATTTCCTATTACCTTGTTTTGAAGCCCTGTATCGTTTTCATTGTTCTATTTTGTTTGGTTTTATTCCATTTTGTTTTGTTTGATTTTATTATATCTGGTGGTATGGGCAGCTATTTTGAAGATAACAAGATATATTATGGTAGCCATTGTTGATTTCCTATGATCTTGTTTTGAAGTCCTGTATTGCTTTCATTGTTTTGTTTTTATTGATTTTATTCTGTTTTATTTTGTCTGAATTTATTATGTCTGATGGTATAGTCAGCTACTTTGAAGAGGCATTATGGCAGCCATTATTGATTTCCTATTATCTTGTTTTGAAGTCCTGTATCACATTCACTGTTTTTTTGTTTTGTTTTGTTTTGATTGGCTTTATTTTGTTTGGTTTTATTCTCTTTAAAATAAAAAAAAAGATTAGGAATACATCATTAAACTGCAATTAGTATCCTATTCAGTACTGAAATCATTAAATATCTCCTAGTGATCAGGAATGAGAAAAGGATTCCAACATCACCAGTTCTATTCAATATTTATGTAAGACAATAATACATGCAATGCCAGGCATGGTGATGCATGCTTGTAATTCCAATACTCAAGTGACTGAAGCATGGCCTGGGGACTTAGCTCAGTGGTGTAAGCGCTGCATGGCAGGCACGAGGTTGTGAGTTCAATCCCTGGTACCAAAAAAAAAAAAAAAAAGAGGATGAAGCAGGAATAGCACTGTGAGTTCAAGGTCAGGCTGGGTGACATAGTGAACTCAAGACCAGCTTGAGCTACACAGCAAGATCCTGTCTCAAAATAATAATAGTAGTAATACAAGAGAGAGAAAAAGATCTGATGATGATTGGAAAGGAATAAATAAATTTAAACTGCTATTATTCACACACTAAAAGTATCTGTTTCCAAACCATCATCAATTGATACATACACATTAGAATAAGTGAATTTAGCAGGATTACTAAAAGAGAAGAGAAAATTAGATTTTGTTGACACAGAATGCAGAAAGGCCTACTAATAAATAAAAGGTAGTTCTGTAAATTGCAGTTTTCCTGCCACTAAAGTTAACCATGGTGAAAATACTTGGCTGAAAAATTAAAGGTAGATTGAGAAAATGACAGCTACACTTTATATTTTAATACGTAAGCTTATCTGCTTGTTGTTTATGAATATTTGGCTATCAAAGCCTCTTAAATAAATGGTGCTAAGAAAACTATCTATACACATACAGAAGGTTGAAGTTAGACCTAGATCTCTCACCATGTGCCATAGGTACAGTCCTGTGGCCCCGCCAGGTCTCATGTAATCATCACATGGATGCAGCTGAGTCTGGCATTCCTGATTGGTTTGTTGTCTAGTACTGGGATTGGCAATGTGAATTTTGTACCTGCCCAGGGGTGGAGCCGATATATAGTGCAAGGGCAGGAAGAAAGTTTTTCTCTTCTCTCTTGCCGGTTCACCTTGCTGTTGTGGCAGCCATGAATGGAGGCCCTGCTGTACCACGCTGCCTTGGAGCCAACTGAGTATGGACTGAAACCTCCAAGAACTGTAAGAAATAAACTTTTCCTTCCCTAATTTTGGGTGTCAGATATTCTGCCTCAGCAACGAGTAAAAAGTAACTAAGACACTATGCAATAAACTAGCATCAAAATGGATCAAAGCTCTAAATATTAAAACAACTAACCTGCTAGAAGGTGAAATAGGTAAAACCCTTAAAGTGTTAAGTGTAGGCAAGCACTTTCTGAGCATAACACTGGTTGATCAGGACATAGTACCAAGAATCAACAAAGGGGATCATATCAAATTTAAAACCTTTTGCACAGTAAAAGAAACAACCTACAGAATGGAAAAAAGTTTTTACCAGTTATTCCTCAGGCAGAGGACTGATATCTACACTACATAAAGAAATTTTAAAAATCAACCCCAGAAAATAAATGACCCAATCAAAAAGTGGGCGAGCATAATGAATAGACACTTCACAGTAGTAGAAGTACGTAAATACAGGAAGAAATGCTTAACATCTCTGGCCACCAGGGAAATGTAAATTAAAACTCTACTTTTGAAACACATCTGACTCTACAAAGCAAAATTGGTAAATAGTATTATGTATATGCAAACATATGACAAGAAGACCATAAATGAAATGGAATTAATGGAGATGGAGTATTATGAGCTTGTATTTATACTGCGTGATGCTATCATAATTCAAATTAGACAAAGAAAAGATAAAGATTCAAACTCCAGACCCTAGAGCATCAGTTAAATGTGACTTAAGAGGATGTAAGTACCTTCTGGTACTATGGCAGAATAACAAATTACCCAAAGGTTCATCTTTAAAATAGACTTCTTATTTACTCACCTTTTCTACTAGGCTGTACCCCAATGAAGCAACAAAATTATATGCTCAGTACTTGGCACATATTGTGAACTGAAGTAATAGTTATAAAGTCAATAATTATCTAAATGAAATAAGCAAAGTACAAAGAAAAAAGATACTCTTCTTGCTGTTCTTCTTTGCCTTAAAACAAATTGCTATCCAAATTGAACTATTTGGGCACAGGGAAAAAAATAGCAAAATAATAAAACATTTTAAGAAACATTATTTTTAGAGACATAAATATTCAGCGATGGCAGAAAAACTTCATAGCAAAACCACATGACTGGGAAAATTTGGAAAAGCTGAAAGCTTCAAACACTTGTGTTTAAAAGCGCCAAACACCCATTTGAAAAGATAGGGTCTCAATTAGAACATCCTTGTTGGTGAGACCCAAATTTGGTACCCATGGATCCTCAAGCCCTTTGTTAATTCAAAATGTGAATGGAACTGAAAGGATTACCAACAGGTTTGTGATCTATTTTCTCTATTTACTGGATCCCTGAGTCGGGTAGCAGAAGGGCCTGGTTATGCCTATGCAATTTACATGGACACCAAGGTATTGGTGCACACTTACTAGAAGAGCCACAGTAGCACACCTTACGTTTGTACCACAGAAAGTAATACTGACATTGCAAGTGCTGACAAGGTTGTACAACTGTAAGACTCATATGCTGCTGGTTAATTTTGAGAACAACTTTATGCTAAGCCCTTTATTATTATACAAACAGAAAAAAATTCCAAAGAAAAAATAGCTTAACAATAAAACCTGTATTGTGTGAAGTCATGGCTGTTTTACCATTTATCACAACAACTAATGGCCCCTAAATGAGCACAAAACTCCTGTGAGGTTTTAGTTGGAACTGGAGTCAGTGGAGGGGAATCACTAAACTTACAACACAGGCTCATTTCAATGAGGCGCAGCCGTATACTTCTGTCAACTGTCTTTCATGAGTTTAAATAAATAAGATCTATATTCACCCTTAAAAATCATATTTTTTAAAAGTTTGGGAACAGCTGCCATGCTGGTGACCTCTGAGAGTCTCATGGGTCCCCTCGCAGTCCTGGGGCTGCTGCTTCATGAAATCCCTGGACCCATGGGGGATGGGGCAATGTGCGCATCCTCACCAGCAAGAACTGGAGAGAGCTGCTGGAGGGAGAGTGAGTGGTAGAATTCTATGCTCCATGGTGTCCCGTTTGTCGACATCTTCAACCAGAGTAGCAAGGTTTTGCTGAATGGGAAGATCTTGAGGTTAACGTCGCAAAGGCAGATGTCACGGAGCAGACGGGACTGAGCGGATGGTTTATCATAGCTGACTGGTGTACTGCAGAATTCAGTCTAAATTGTCATTGAACACTTTCATTCAGAAAATAAAAAGCAGATATAAAGTTTGAAATATGATTTAAGAACATTTGCTTTAAACAACTGTTTAATTTTTGAAAATTTGGTGCCAAGCAATAAGATTTGAGTATGTTTAATAATAACCTCTTTCAACTCTGACTTGAAAAATTTTATTTCCTAAGATTTACATTCTTGGGAGTATTTAAGATTACTTAGAGAAAAAGATTTCTCACTTTTTTCTCAGTTTCACTGTGTGCAAAAAAGAACATATTTTCCATAAATGGGAACTTTGCCCCTTATCTCAAAAAATGTGCATTTGGGTATAACTTAGATCTTTTATAGCTATAGTCCAAAATTTCCTGTTTTTTGTGCTGATAATAAACACTGTCTTGCTTTAATTATAGTTTTCTTTTTTACCATCATATAAAAGAAATGCTACTGATTTAAGAAGGCTTTTTTTAAGTCCTTGGTATTCTCTTGGTCCCTGTAAAGGTTGATTGTTTCATTCCTTTATTCAGTGTATGATTTCTTTTATTTTTGGCATGGGTTACATTTTTCAAATTGGATGATATGAACAGTATTACCATTACATTGACTGTTGGTAAACAGTGCTTTTTGTTGTTTTAAATTGAAATTTACTGAGATTCATCAAACTTGCCAAATGTAATTTAGTATTTTGGCCAATCAGTCCTGGTTTTACATTATGATTCTTGAATCTTGTCTTGAATTTTTCTTTGTGTATTTTTTTTAATGTGAAAGTGGACATTCTTGATTTCTACGTGATGTACGAAAGTTTTGTTATTTTATATTTTGGAAATTCAAATCTTAGTTGGATATAAAACAATATTTGCATTCTGCTCAGGAAAAATACACCTTCTGTATGTTTTCCTGTATCTTTGTCATATGCAAAAAGTTCTTAATTGAATTTTCAGCTAGTGTGTGCTTGATGTTTTCAATTCGCAACATTGTTAATGTTTTTAAAAAGACAAACTTCATATTTTATTTCTCTACTGCTAATATTGGGTGGTATTTCCCTGGGGGAAATTAGTGACACGGACCACACAGTTTTCACCTGACAGCAAGTGGCGGGGGGGTGCAGTGGAGGATGGTAGCACAGAAGCCACAAGAAAGGGGAAAATCATAAAACTCAGGAAAAAAAAAATCATCCAGTCCTTATACAGTAGATGATTTCTGTAAGGTTTTCCCCCCTTTTTAGGTTCTTTTTTGCAATGCATTAGATTTGCTGTATCGTAATGTACAACAGTGTTTCTTCAAAGGCTTCTCCTTTAAACTATTAAATACTCTACCACTGGATTTGTAATCTGTGATGTGTTAAAAAAATACTCGAAGCACAAAATAAACTTCACTACCAAAAGAAAAAGAAAGAATGAAAGAATGAAAGAAAGAAGGAAAGAAAGAGAAAGAAAGAAAGTAAGTTTGGGGCTAGGGATATGTTTCAGTGGAGGAGTGCTTGCCTAGCCTAAACGAGGCCATGGGCTGAATCCCCCAGAACAGAAACAAACAAAACAAAACAGGTTGTTACTGATGTATAGGAATGGAGAGTTTTCTTTTTAAATTTCATTATTGCAGTGTACTGGGGTGCCTCGGTTCATGAACTTAATTCATTCCATGATTCTGGGAAAGATGGCTGTGGCTGTGTTCATCAATCAGTGCAGAGTTTGAGAAAAGCAGCAAAGTTTTGTCCAGCGCTTTTGTTCAGGAACTGAATTGTTCATCTATAAACCGAGGCATTACTTTCACTTATAAACTATAAAATCTGTCTGGTTTGGGGTATGTACTTTGAAGAGTTTTAGTAAATTGTATAATTGTGGGACAATGAACACTCCGCCCAGCTACAGAATCTGGCTATCACCTCAAAACGTCCCCTGGTGCCTTCTTGTGGTCACTCTCCTCTGTCACCACTCGAATCCAACACTGTTTTGCCTTTCTTTTTTTTTTTAAATTTTTTTTTATTTTAAAGATAGTAAAATCCCACAAAACATAACAGAACAAAGTCAATCAAAACAAAGCAGTAGAACTGGTATAGAACTTCTAAGAAAGATACTATGAAAACAATAGCTACTATAGCATATCTTGTTATTTTCAGAATAGGTGACCTTTCCAACAGGTATAGTAAAATCAACCCCCCCGCAAAAAAACACAATAAAGCCAATAAAAACAGAGTATAAAATAAGGCCAAAAAATTAATCAGAATAAAGCAAAACAATGAGAACAGTATTGGGCCTCGAAGACAAGACAGAAGAGAATCCCCCATTTTGCTACATTGCGTACTGTCATCTTCCAAAGAGATGCTCAGGCTGCCAGCCCCAGGCCTACAAAATGAACAAAACAATACTAGCATTTAGCTGTTTTATGTACCTTAGTTGCTATCAATGTAGTCAACCTCCGAACAAGCAGGTTGCTTTCCAGGGACGGGGGGGTGCGGGGTGGTGGTGTGTGTGTGTGGAGCTTTGTCGTTGATTCTTAGCCGGCA
>RJWM01024127.1:0-31159 GCA_004363535.1 Dasyprocta punctata | reverse complement strand
TGAATTTCTGGAATCTTGATTATTATATATCTGGGTGTAGGCCTATTATGGTCAAGTTTAGCTGGAGTTCTATATGCTTCAGTTATCTGAAAGTCTCTTCCTGTTCCCATACTTGGAAAATTTTCTGTAATTATTTCTGTAAATATGCTTTTAATTTGATTTGTATTGACCCCTGCCTTTTCACTCACACCTTTTATTCCTAAATTATATTTCCTTGGGTTGTCTTGCAGCCGTTGCACTGCCACTTCCAGATTTCTTATTATTTTTAATAAGTCTTGTCTCTCTCTCTCCCACGCTGCGATTTTCTCTTCGAGATATGAAAGACTATCTTTAGTCTCTTTCAGGTAGTTCTGCCAACTTTTATTGAAGTCTTTGAGTTCCCGGTATTCTCTCTGAATCTGATTGATGCATTCTAAGTTTTTATTTTTCTCATTCTCAATCTCCTTTGATTTTCCATCCTCCACCTTTCTGGCTATGTCTCCTTTAGAGACGCTAAGGGATTGCCCTATTATTAATTTCATTTCAATTCTCAGTTGGGCTAACAGTGCCGCTTTAATTTCTTTCATAGCTTCATGGAGTTGTCTCCCCACTTCGGTTGTCATCTCCTCTGAGAGTTTAATTTTTGGACTCGCAACCTTGTCTGCCTTTACGTCAATCGGGTTTGTGCTGCTTGTATCGGAGTCCGGAGAGCGCCCTCTACCTTTCCTTCTTGGCATTTTCCTGGGCTCTGCTGTGTTTCCCCAGGCCGCCTCGGCTCGGCGGATGTCTGGTGAAGTGCGGGTGGATAGGGCCGTCTGCCTAATTTCCTCTATCACCCCCAGGGCGCCTGTGCAGATTCCGCCAGGACCCTCCAGGGCCTGGTGTGGGCAAGGAACCGTGCCTAATTAGGTGCAGTTCCAGTCTCAAGATGGAAGCCTGTTCCTCGCTCTCCCTGGGGAGTGGGAGGTGCGGGGCTGGGGACCGCCGAGTTTACTCACTCACCAGCTCGCGACCACCTCTTTCCACGATCGATAGCTGCCTCCGCCGTCTCCGCCTTAGCCCTCTCCGGAGGCCTTAGCCACAGAAGTTCAGTCGCGCATCTCAAGCACTTTAATCGCACCTTCCCAGTTTGAGTCCACGTTGATTGGATTGAGCTCAGGTCAGAGGCGCCGCCACCTTTGTTTACTTCTTCTTTTTTTTTTACTCTTTCCGTGGGCTACAGTTCTCATCCTAGACTCCTCTTAGGTCCTGAGGATCCATCTCCCTCCCCTTTCCTTCTTTCTGTTATTGTATTATTTTGTATTCCAGCATTTGGGAGGTATATTCCAGGGAGCCTCCCTGCGGCGGAGTCATCAGGTCGGCCATTTTGCAGGAAGTCCCCTTTTTATTTTTAAACTATGCTTTGTATAAGGGAAAAGATTATTATTTGTGTTTTTTGGGTAGCAGGTGCCTCTTAACCTCTTATCAGGTAGAATAGCTTTTTATTCATTTCTCCTGAGTTCTTTAGGAGACCATTAGCAGAAAACAGTGCTGTTTTCTTTCTCATTGACATTTGTGTCTTTTAATTCTTTAATTGTATTAACTCAATGGATTAGAAAAATGGTTAAAAATAGTAGTATTTCTTGAAGGAATTTTCTTATCTTTGATTTGAGAATTTTGCAGTGTTGTTTAAGTCAGTCTTGCATTCCATTGGCAGGAGGCAAATATTCTTAATCATGTTTTCCTAGTTTGTTAGTTTTCATTTGATTTTTCTAATTTCCCTTGTGACTTCCTGTTTGACCCTTTGGTTATTTAGAGTTGTATTGTTTGATTTCCAAATATTTAGGGATTTTCCAGATATCTTTTGCTATTTATTTCTAGTCTAGTTTTGTTGTGGTCAGAAGGCATACTTTGCATGTTCTTTTAAATTTCTTGAACAGTATAGTAAACTTGGTTTTTAAATTTTAATAAGGACTCCTGCCTAGTGGCTGCCTGTTTTAGTTTCTGTTGCTCTGTAACTTTGTAGTTTATTTTGCAGTGCTGAATATGGATCCCAAAACTTCAGGCATAAGGATCATGAGCTCTACTATGTAGCTACATCCCCAGCATAAATTTACCGGTTTAAAACAACACTTACTTTCTTGTTATTCTGCAGCTCAGAAATGTGACACAGGTCTCTCTGACCATAACTGAAACAATAGGTGGGTTGTGCTTCTCTTTGGAGGCTCTAGGGGAGATCTGTTTCTTGCGCGTTCAGATAATTGGCAGAACAAAATCCTGTGCCTGTAAGGCCTTACTTTGTCCTGTCCTTGTTGGCTGTCTGCTGAGGGCCATTTCTGGTTTCTAGAGGCTACTGTGTTCTTTGGCTTATCTTCTCTGTTTTTACTTTTATATTTTAAACTTTGAAGGGGGAGTTGCTAGAAATTGAACCTAGGGGTTTTGGGGATTGGCATGTGGTGGTTTTGCAGGGCAAGGATTTGCCTTCCACACTACCATTGGGACAAGACAGCTTTATACTGTATTTTCTTTTAAAACGTGATGTTTTCGAAGTGATGAAAAATTTCAAAGTCTTTTCAGAATTTCCTTCTATTATTATCATGTTCAGAGCTCTTCATTTACATTTGTAGATCCAAATTCAAGTTTTGACATTTCAGTACAGGTCTGCTGGCAGTGAATTCTTGTCAGCTTTTGTTTTCTCGAAAATCAAGTCCTTGTTTCACATTCAGTTTTGAAAGCCAGTTGGTTTCTCTATATAAAATTTGGGGTTGGCAGTTCACTTTTTCTTTCAGTAGGGTAAAACGTTACTCTCTTGTTTCTGATGAGAAGTCTGAGCTAAGTTTCATCTCTGTATGTAGTATGTTTTTCTTGTCTCTGGTTACTTCCAAAATATTCTCTTTCTCTTTGGTTGTTAGCAGCTTGGATATGATGTGTCTAGTTTTTTGTTGTTGTCATTGTTGTTTATATATTTATTTTTATTTTTTCTTTCACTTTTTCCTTCCTTTTTTCCTTACCCTTTTTGAATTTTACTCATGCTGGTTAGATTTAAGATTTTTGAACTTAGAAAATTATTATTGGCTGTTATTTTTTGAAGTATTTCTACTGCTCTGTTCTTCCTTTGCTTCTGCAGTTCCAGTCATACATTAGACTATTTGATACTGACTGTGACTTTTGAATGTTATTGTGTTTTTTTCTCTTTTTTCATGTTTTTTTTTTCCTCTTCATGTTTCTGTTTGAGTAATTTTGATTGGCCAATCTGTGAATTCCTTACAGATTCCTTACTTTTGTTGCATCCACTAATGAATCTGTCAAAGATTTTCTTTATCTCAGTTACACTGACTTTTATTTCTGATGTGTTCATTTGGTCCCCTCTCCTCAGATTTCCCCTGTGATCGCATAGTGACCACATTTCCCCTGAGTCCTTCAGCCTGTTAATGGTTGATGGTCAGTCCCTCTCTGAGTTCTAGCATCTGGTTCCTCTTCAGGTCTGGGGATCTGCATGGGTTCATTGCCTTTGTAGTGGGTGATTTTGTCCATGTGCATGTGTGTGCTTACCTTAAATGTTTTAATTGACTTTTGATTACCCACAATAGATACTGAGTTCAGCAGTTTCTGCTGGCTAGAAATGGTTACGTGTCTGCAGGTCATCAGGAAGAGCATTGAGCTGGGTTTGGGTTTTCAGCCTACTGTATTAGCTTCTAATTCTTCTCATGCTGGCCTGCCCTTTCCTTGTGCTTTTGTTGGGGCTTGGGGTCTGGAGGCCCCAGTGTTGGTGCTTCCAGCTGCCTGTGCCCTCAGTCAGACAGGGATTTCTCTCCTTCTCCTGGCTCAGTATTAGGCTTTGTGGTGGGGAGGTGAGTTTGCTGTGTTAATCCTGGTCCAACCTCAGGCTTAGTGGTTGCTGTGTGTGTTCCCCTCACCCTGGTAGACAGTTTCTTCTATTCTTGTCCCCGCCAGAGTGCATTTCTGCTTGTACCCTGTGGTAACATCTGCCATCCTTCTTCAACAGCTGAAGGCATTTTGTTATGTTTTGTTTTTCTTGAGACAGGGTCTCTTGTGTAACCCAGACTGGCCTTTAAATCAAGGCCATCCTCCTGCCTCAGCCTCCCCACTGCTCAGGTCACAGGTATGTACTGCCAAGCCTAGCTAGGCCGAAGTGTTTTGCCGCATATTAAGAATACTTTAATTCCCACAGGACTGGCTTTGTGCTGCACCCTGAGGGCTACTCCTCTGGTCTCTTCTCTTGCCCTCTGTGCTCAGCTGGTGCAGTAACACAAAGAGCCCATGCTCAGTCTTTAACAGCTGGTGACAATGTTAGATGGCATTTTCTTACTCCTATACATGGCTGCCACACCTTTCTGTCCTCTGCCCCGGCAGGCGGCCATACGTCCCATGTTTGAATTCAGACTGTGTGGCTGTCCTGTGACTGACCCCTTCTCCCCCAAGCTTTCTGATGGGTTTAAAATAAGTTCCAAGAGGATTTTACAATTTATTTGGCTTCTTCTTAGGGTAGGAGCAATACTTTTCAAGTTTATACATCTTAAAGCAGATTTAGCTATCTTTATTTTCAAAATAGAATGGTACATTTCATTCAATATCACTTTCCCTTACTCAGAGTGGTCATATGAACTTTTAGTTTAAATTCTTGATATGATGACTTATATCAATAGGTTGTCCAGTATTAATTGAACCCTTTATTTTCCCTTAGGTAGGTAATTCCTTCATTACTGAATATGTCTTAAAAACTTTTAAGGCTGCCTATTGTAAAGACGAAGATCTTATAGGTGTTATATCCTAGTCAGAAGATAGACATGCAAGTGGATGCACAGGGTGTTTGGTGAGAGAATGAGGAGGTAAATGACGAGGGCAGTGGGCAGCCCAGAGACAGCTCCTTTAGGTCAGGTAGAAGTGCATCCTGGAGGGGTCACTGGTGCTGTGCTTTGAAGGTTGACAGTGACCCAGTTCTTTAGAGTTGTGAGCAGGGAAGCTTTTTAAGCTGAGGTTATGGGAGACATGAATGCCGGGGCCAGGAAGGAGATGGGCCAGTCCACCAGTGTGACTGGAGCCTAGGGAACAAGGAAGCAGAGGAAGGTTGAAAGAGCGGAGAGTCAGACGACCCTCTGTGAGGGACAGGAAGGACTGGGCATTGTGTTGAAAACCGCTTCCTATTTCTGGCTAAGCGATTCCCAGTTCCTTTGCTCTGTATTCCAGGTCCAGAGTGGCCTGCTTCTAGAATACCTTCCCAGTCATGTCTCCCACTTTGCTAGTATGTGAGCAGCAAGGTCACTCACTAACTTCTGTGTGTCTCTTAGCATCTCTTCTGCATGCCTTGTTCACACCACTCCCTTAACTAGGAAGCCCTTTGCTGCTCCATTATGAAACTGTTGCCAGGTACCACTTTACCTCCTTCACACTAGTTGTTCCCTCAACTCTGTCTGCCTCCTATTGTTCATTATCACGCAGTAATTGATTTTCTCTTGGTCTCGCATCTTCAGTCTCCTTTCCGTCTCTTCCTGGTTGTAAGCACACCCAACCCTCCCTTAGCCTAAAGAAATCCCCCTTAAACTTTCTTCCCCTGATACTGGCATCTGGTCTTTTTCTTTTCCTTCACAGCCTGAATCTCAGGCTATGGTCTGTCTGTGTTGGTCCTCATGCTTCCCTCTGCCTTCCTCATCCCTTCCCTGGCTCTGCCATGACCTTGACCCCTGGACCACACCAACAGTGCTCTCAGAGATGATGTGTCTTCCCGATTCCCATGTCTCAAAACTCAGGGATCTCTTTGTTAATTTTCATCATGTGTATCATCTAAAGTCTATATGGAAGGCTTGAATCTTCCCATTTCTAGCTTACCCTTAAATATAGCTATTACTCAGGCTTCTGGGGCAGCCCCATTGTGTCTCCACAGTATATTCTGTCTGGCTGATCATTTACTTACTTTTACAAAACCAGCCTCACCATGTATTCCCACATCTATGCCTCTGGTCTAGACCTCCCCCTAGGGAAAGAATATTCAAGAATATACGTATATACTTTATGTATCATAGTTTTCAGATTGCTATTTAATCTTGGTAATTATTTTACATGGTTGTATACTGTTAAGTGGCTATGCCAAAATTAGCCTGTTTTCATATTGAAAATTGTCCTGAATTTCCAGCTACAGATTATAATTCTACACATGCATGTTGAGTTTGAGGTTGAGAGGAATGCAAAGAGAAGGGACATCTTTCCCTCCTCAGTGAGCTCAGCTCTTCTGTGTGAAGACAGGAAACTTGCAGGAACTTGACAAACCTTTCACAGGCTATCTTGTCTCAAGTCAGCTCTGAGGCCTACTGTTCTGCCTGAGTTTGGGGCAGCTTTTTAGTGCTCGCACAAATTAGTGCCTGTGATCTCTGGACTTCTGGTCCAGATTGCTGTCAGAAAAGAAGTTTGTGTCCCTGAAGTCCAAAAGAGGTCTAAAGTTTTTTGTACTGTTATGTCTGTGAAAACCTGAAAAAGAAATTTACCTTCAGTCAAATCAGGATTTTTAAGCACTCCTGAGGTCATATTTTTCTGTACCTACTACCTGCTTTAACAATATTCTTTGCCACTCTTAGTAGCCCAGTCAGTTTCCTAAATCAAGAATCTTTATTAGTTTTACTGTGTTCTCCAGAAGTGGTCCTGGAAAGCAGCTGCTGGTGGGATTCTAAACTCCATGTTGCTCTTCTTTAAAGAAACATGAAAGCCCAAACACAGAACGCGGGGTCCTGAGCTCACGTTTTCTCACCTCTCAGCTTGTGCAGCGGCCTTCCTGCTTATGATATCCTGTCTGACTGAGGCAGCACTGGCTTTTTAGGAAGTCCAGCATGCTGTTTCTGATGGTGGAAACTCTGCCACTTCTGGTGTTTTTCCTGAATGGACTACCTACTGAAAAAACCTACATTTGGAGTTTTGACCTGTTGATGCCTCAGTTTATGCTTAGTTTTTAGCCATTTCCAGTAGCACACAGACAAATTAGAGAATGTTCTTTTCAGTAGTTGGCTGACTCCTGCTTTGAATCCTTCCCCATCCTTCCCGATCTGACTGTCCCTTCTTCCTGTTTAGAGAGAAAAGGTTACATTTCATCCTTGGTGTGCACCAAGCACTTCCAAACTTTATA
This sequence comes from Dasyprocta punctata, assembly GCA_004363535.1. NCBI lineage: Eukaryota > Metazoa > Chordata > Mammalia > Rodentia > Dasyproctidae > Dasyprocta > Dasyprocta punctata. The sequence continues at coordinate 24,069 of RJWM01024127.1, read as the reverse complement.
GCGATTAAAAAAAAAAAGACGAAACAGCATTTCTGGACTCATAAGATGGTAAACAGAAAGCAGCAGCATTTTCACTGACACAGGGTAAAAGCAAGAACTGACAAATGGGGTTGCATTAATTTAAAAAGCTTTCCCATCCATAACAAAGGAAACAGCAGATTGAAGAGAGTAGGAGAAAATCTTTGCCAGCTATTTATCTGACAGAGATTAATATCTATGATATGTAAAATTAATATTAAAATAATAATTCAATTAAAAATCGGGCAAATAATTTATATACTTATTGGAAATATAGAAGTACAAGTGGACAATAAATATATGAAAAATGATTCGTATCTTTAGCCATCAGGGAAATTCAAATCAAAACTACATTGAGATTTTGTCTCACCCAGTCTGAATGGCTGCTGTGAAAAAAAAATGCTGATGACAATGAGGAGAAAAAGGAATCCATATACATCATTGATGGGAGCTTAAATTAGTATATCCACTCAGAAGAACAATAGGGAGGTTGCTCAGCTAACTAAAAATAGAACTACCATATGATCCAGTTATACCATTTCTGGATATTTGTCTAAAGAAGTTAAAGTCATCGTGCAGAAAAGGTACATGCACACCAATGTTTATTGTGACACTATCTTACACCTGGCATCAGATGAGTAGATAAAGAAAAAAATGTAAATGTGTTACATATATACCTGAAGCCATAAAGAAAAATTAAATTATGCCATTTGTAGGAAAATTGATAAAAATGGACCAGTTTTTCACATTAATTAAAGTAAGTCAGAAAAAGAAAATTTTGTGTGTTTTTTCTTATATGTGGAAACTGGGGGTGGGGTGTGTGTGTGAGATGACCTGAAAGTAGAACTACTACTTATTAAGGAAGGGAAAAGAAATTGCAAAGAGAGGGAAAGGCAAGAGAGTGTGGAAGGGAAGGTGGACATGATCAAGCCGTGATACATACATGTGTGAAAAGATCATGGTGAAACTTGTTAATTTGTGAAGGCTAAACAAAATCCTGAAAGAATGACCACAACTTAGAAAAACACTGAGTTCTCATTTCTGGACCACCTACTCACCCTTCTTCCATGATCTCAAGTAATGAAAAAGACTTGAGAACAAGAAAGGCTAAAAAACAGCCTTCAAGAACAGAAGTGTTCTTTAAGCACAGAACTTAATGAGGTCATAAATTCATTAGAGCAAGAGATCAAACAATATGAGACAGTAAAATAAGATGAAATGAGATATATGGAACAAGGGCATAAAATGACAAAACAACACCAGTTCAAAATTAATAAATATATTGGAAATTATAAAGATTTCAATGGTCTGAAAATTCAATTACTGACATAAGGGGAAACCTTTAGAAAATTCTAGAGAAAGCAGAAAGGAGAACAAAAACCAAAGAGATGAAAGCAGTTTAAATCATCATAAGGGTTATCTAGGGTACATCTAATTGATTTACCTAAAGAAAAGAACCTTATTTCAAAGAAAATATTGACCAGAAAGTATATTGGAAAATATATTAGAAAAGTTTCCTAAAATAAGCCAAGTTGCTGGAAGGTAAAGAAATGTGCAGCATTTTGAAGGGAATGTTGTTTGTTAGATGTTAAGATCAAATAGATAACTGAAAATAACGGCAGATAGACTGGAAATGCTACAAACTTTGACAAATGAGAGATGAATCAGTCTGTATTTAAATTGAAACACAGTTTAAAATATGTTTTTTGGATTTTTCAGAGGGATTTTTCAGAAGTGTCTTTTGTGAAGAAATATGGATAAATTTAGCAATTTATTTATTGTCATTTCAGCTTCATTTTAAGCACAAATTTTATTGTCTTTGTCTAAAACACGTAAAATATTTTGCGGCTGTTGCACCTGTGGTTTGAATTTTTACATTTTTCTTACAAGCTTAAGAGAATATTTAATTTTTTAAAACTTTTTTTTAATCTAAAAATAAAAGTCTTGTTCCAGAAAGTATATGAAACATAGTAAAGTAATCATTTGTACCCCAGCTAGTACTGTGGTTGGGCGGTCCCATGTTAAGCTTGGCACAGGCAGGTCTTTTTAGTCTCTGTGGGTCACGTCTGTGAGCTACCCCTCCAGGTGACTTCTCGTTTGTCTCTTATGACCACTTTCATTTCCTAGTGGCTTTCACTATTCTGACAGCCCACCTCCCAGCTTTTTGGAGGTGGTAGGGAAACCACTCACCATCGGTGGTGATTATCAGTTTTCATTTTGTTTACTTGACAAAGAGCACATGATTGACTTTGTTAAATGCATCATGAGGCAGGAAATTCAGTGGGAAAATGTCATGTCATAAATGAGTGGATGGAAGAATAAAAAGGATTTGCTCAACATCACTTTGTAAAGATTAGCAGTTCTGTTATTTTTCCTGTAATTCTTTAGTCATTAGTATCCCTCTTATTATCCTTCTGATTATGGTGGGTAAATGTATCTAGAATGGAGTAGTGTCTATTTTTTTTCTATTAAATTAATACATGAGAGCACATAAACAGATGTCGCATCATAACTGGAAAATTTTTATTTTATGTAAATGCAAAGTACTTAGTAAGTGCAAAGTAGTAATTTCAGTGTAGGCTTTTTATGTAGAGTAACATGAATTTCAAATATTTGTATTGGAACAGCTATTTGAAAATGATAAATGGATTAAAATATTTACCTTTTCTACAAATAAGTAATACATGGTCGAATAATTTTTTTGATATGCCCAAGGATCCAACAAGTGGAAACTAAACTAAATTTTACAATAATATAATAGTTGACAGAGCTTTGAGGGTTGTTGATGCCATCTGAATGCTGGCTTATTTCCAGCACAGTGAAAAATGAGGACATTTTCTTTTCTCGTCCCCTGCAGTGTTACCTGTTTCTCCGTCAGCTTGCTTCCTTACCATTTTTTTTTTTTTTTTTTTTGGTTGGCACCAGGGATCAAACTCACAACCTTGCACCTGCCAGATAGGCGCTGAAGCCACTGAGCCAAACTCCCGGCCCTAGTTTTTTTTTGAGGCAGGATTGCACTTCCTTAACTATTATTAATAACAAAGAAACATAGCCAGTGAATAATTGTTCAGATAAAATGACACTTTTTTAAAAAACCAAAAGCCTTCATAATCTTCGGACTTTTCAGTTTTCTGATGAGGATCCCAAATCAGTGGATTGCTTTACTTGCATAATTTCCCATTCATTGATATAATTGCTGTTATTAGTACTTGTGGTTCTACCAACTAATATGTCACAATCATCCACAGTATTTTCACTGAAATTATTATCTAATAACCCTTTTCTCATTACAGTGTCACTATTTTGTATTTAGAAACTTGCTGAAAGCCGGGCGTGGTGGTGCATGCTTTAATCCCAGCACTCAGGAGGCTGAGGTAGGAGGAGCGTTGTGAGTTCAAGGCCAGTTTGGGCTACAACGCAAGCGCAAGGCTGGCCTGAGCTACATAGTGCAACGCTGCCTAAAAAATCAGGGTCAGGAATTTGGCCCAGTGGCTTAAGTGCATGTCTGACAGGTGTGAGGCTGTGAGTTCACTCTCCAGTGCCACAAAAAAAAAAAAAAAAAAAAAAAAGAGAGAGAAAGTTGCTGAAAATCTTGCTTTCAAAGATCTTGAATGTGATCAGACAACCAGCCCAAAGTGGTTGTGATTCCTCTTCCATTAGACAGCCTTTTCATGCTGTAGTGTCATCACCAACCGTGCTCAGTAGGAGGAGGGTTATTCACCTGAGAAAGGTCTTGTCCAGAACCAGGTTCTTCCAGAAAGGAATGTAGCATCCTAGAAATGCACACTGATATCCCTGTGTGTATGTTTGCATACTTTGATTAACAACATTCTTTACATTGCCAGAATGTTAGAATGCAGGTTTATTGAAAATAGGCTTTCCTTAAATCACCTTCAGCTGTCACAGCACTCACATGATAGTAATCTTAATTAGTTTTGAAGAAAATTATTGTTGGTGTATGTACAATTTTACCAGGTTTTTTCTCTCTCTTTTCCCAGCAGAACTCCTAGAGTCTGGTGTTAAAGGAACTTCAGAATCCCTGAAAGGTGTGAAACGGAAAAAGATTGTCACTGAGAATCACCTGAAGAAAATACCAAAATCTCCCCTGAGAAATCCTCTTCAGGCAAAACATAAGCAAAACACTGAGGAGTCATCCTTGGCTGTTCTTCAGAGTGCTTTGGAGTCTCAAAAGAAACAGATCTGTATTCCTGTAAAAAATGGGGAACAGCTAACCAAACAGAACAGAGACAGACCTAGGGTTGGGACCGAGGCCTCAGGCCCCAAAGACGCTGCCTCCCCGAAGAAGCCCGCATCCCTGCAGCACCCAGCTGAGCTGCGGAGATGGAGGTCAGAAGGCTCTGACCCAGCCGCACCCAGCGGCCTTCATGCAAAGTGGGATGCGAGCTCCTCGTCCAGTAAGGCCAGGACTGACACTAGTGAATGTATCTCTTCTCATCGTACTACTTCCCCTGTGTACATGAACACTGCGTTTGATGTCTTACTGAAAGCAATGGAGCCAGAACTGAGCACCTTTTCACAAAAGGGCTCAACTAGTGCAATTAAGACAGAAAAACTGAGACCAAATAAAACTGTACGATCCCCTTCTAAATTAAAAAACAGTTCAGTGGATGTCCCAAATCTGACTTCACAAGAATCCATTGTTGAATCGCAGTATTCTCCTTGTACCTCATACCCTGTGCAAGTGTCAGCCACTCAGCAAAATGAGCAGGGGGCGGTTCAGTCAGTTTTTCATTCAGATAATCAACATGAACACTTTGTTTCCAAACCAGACTACAATCAGCAGCTTCCGAGGCATTCAGGTTTCATGGGATCACTGACGAACCTGCAAAATCAAGAGAGCACCAAACTTGAACAGGTTTATAGTATAGCAGTGACATCAACGATCAATCTCACTTCATCTTCCAGCAGAACTCAGGTTACTCCTCCAAACCAGCAAATGGATTCTGTTTCACCTATGTCCATAAGTCCAGCTAATTCTGCCCAGTCGCCTCCCATGCCACTTTATAATCCAACTCATGTTGCCTCTGTTGTTAATCAAAGCGTGGAACAAATGTGCAATCTTCTTCTGAAAGATCAGAAGCCAAAAAAGCAAGGAAAATATATTTGTGAATATTGCAATAGAGCTTGCGCAAAGCCTAGTGTGCTTTTAAAACATATCCGCTCCCACACTGGAGAGCGGCCCTACCCCTGTGTGACCTGCGGATTTTCATTTAAGACTAAAAGTAATCTGTATAAGCACAAAAAGTCCCATGCACATACTATCAAACTGGGTCTTGTCTTGCAACCTGATGCTGGGGGCTTGTTCTTGTCCCAAGAATCCCCCAAAGCACTTAGTGTCCATTCCGATGTAGAGGACAGTGGGGAGAGCGAGGAGGAGGGCTCCTCTGACAGCAGACAGAATGACCCCAGCACCATGGAACTGCAGCCTGTGCAAATAATGAAGAGGATATCCAGTTCAGAAGCTTTATCAAAATCAGGTTCCATTCCAAGTAATCCAGATCATGTAGTAGATGACTTTTCACCACAGGGCAGATCGTCCGAATCACAAGCTGTGACCGAGTTGCCAAAAGTTGTGGTCCATGCTATCAGTGTTTCCCCTGTAAGAATCGACAGCCCAAAGATGGTCAACACTAAACCTGAACTCGGTAGTGCGCAGAGACAGAACCTTCAGGTAGCCGGTGCACTATCCCAGTCAGCCTGTGTGACCTCCTTGGAGAAAGATGAAAAGGCCCATCAAAAAGCGGACACGGGTCAGCCAGAAGGAAAGCAAGACTCTCATGGAGGAACAGCTCATGCCCAGCTACAAAGACAGCAAGCCACCGATTACTCCCAGGAACAGCAAGGGAAACTACTGAGCCCTCGGAGTTTAGGAAGTACAGATTCTGGCTACTTTTCACGTTCTGAAAGTGCTGATCAGACGGTGAGCCCACCGACACCCTTTGCCAGAACCTTTCCCACCCTAGAACAAGACTCAGTCAAAAGTAGCAGCCCTTCTGCACCTCGAGTCAGCACGCCAGCACCCTGTGCTCTTCCAGCAGGAGAGAAGCCTTTGCTCTTACCAGGCCAGATGCGGCCACCCCTGGCAACAAAAACACTGGAGGAACGGATATCAAAGCTGATCTCTGATAATGAAGCTTTGGTAGACGATAAGCAGCTGGACAGTGTAAAGCCCCGGAGAACCTCTCTCTCCAGACGAGGAAGTATTGATTCCCCCAAATCATATATATTTAAAGATTCTTTCCAGTTTGACTTGAAACCAGTGGGACGGAGGACAAGTTCAAGCTCTGACATACCAAAGTCCCCCTTCACCCCCACCGAGAAGTCAAAGCAAGTGTTTCTCCTGTCAGTACCTTCCCTGGACTGTTTACCTATCACAAGAAGTAACTCCATGCCGACCACAGGTTATTCAGCAGTTCCTGCAAATATAATTCCTCCCCCTCACCCACTGAGAGGAAGTCAGTCATTTGATGACAAAATTGGCGCTTTCTATGATGATGTGTTTGTATCAGGACCTAATACTTCTGTACCTCCAAGTGGACATCCCCGTACTTTGGTCAGGCAGGCAGCAGTGGAAGACTCGTCAGCCAGTGAGAATCACGCCCTTGGGCCTGGACAATCCTTGGATGAGGGCTATGTGGGGTGCCATACCACCAGTGAGCCTGTGGCAGTCCGGAACAAAACCTTGGCACCAGGCTCACACCTGGAAAAGAAGAAGTCCCATCAAGGCCGAGGGACCATGTTTGAGTGTGAAACCTGTAGAAACAGGTACAGAAAGCTGGAAAACTTTGAAAACCACAAGAAATTTTACTGTTCAGAGTTACATGGGCCAAAAACAAAGGTCACAATGCGAGAATCTGAACACAACCCTGTGCCTAGCGGGGCACAGCCTCAGATTCTGCACTATAGAGTTGCTGGGTCCACAGGTGTCTGGGAACAGACGCCCCAGATAAGGAAAAGGAGGAAGATGAAAAGTGTTGGTGATGATGAAGAACTTCAGCAAAACGAAAATGGAACTTCTCCAAAGAGCTCCGAAGCTCTTCCATTTCAGAATGCCCTGGGCTCTAATCCCAGTCTGTCTCATCATGCTGTCACCATGACAAGTGACCAGCAGCACAGAAACAGGCAGGTGCAGAACTCACAGATTCAGCTTGTTGCAAGGGGCCCAGAGCAGACCATGGACCCAAAGCTGTCTCCCATTGTAGAGCAGCGGATGGGTTCAGCTGCCCTGGACAGGATGGAGGGGAAGAGACAAGGCGCTGGCATCTCAGTCATCCAGCACACAAACTCCCTGAGCAGACCCAGTTCCTTTGACAAGCTGGAGCCTTTTGAGGGAGACTCCCCAGGGTCTTTCCAGGAGCTGAGTCGAAGCGGGAAACCTGGGTCTCTGCAAATAATAGGAATCTCCCCAGAGGATGGGCACCCTTCTAGGGATGTGTCACATCCTCACCAGCCTTCACTGTCTGATGGTGTCAGGGGAGAGCACCGGGAAAGCTCCGGAAAGCTCCCAAGTGAGCGGCATACGGCAGGACAGACCTTGAGACTTGTCCGGCAGCCCAACATCCAAGTCCCAGAAATTCTGGTCACAGAAGAGCCAGATCGGGACCTTGAAGCTCAGGGCCAAGATCAAGACAAATTGGAGAAGTTCAGTTGGCCTCAGCGCAGTGAAACCTTGTCAAAATTGCCAACAGAGAAACTGCCACCCAAAAAGAAACGGCTCCGCCTGGCTGAGATAGAGCATTCTTCCACCGAATCAAGTTTTGATTCCACTCTGTCCCGGAGCCTGAGCAGGGAAAGCAGCCTGTCCCACACTTCAAGTTTCTCAGCCTCCTTGGACGTAGAGGACGTTTCTAAAATGGAGGCTTCTCCTAAAATCGATTTCCCAAACAAAGCTGAGTTTCTTCTGATTCCACCTGGCTCAAATACACTGAGTGTGCCTGGAAGTCACCGGGAGATGAGGCGTGCTGCTTCAGAACAGATCGGTTGCATGCAGGCGTCAATGGAGGTCTCTGAATTCAGAAGTAAATCCTTTGACTGTGGCAGTGTAACTCCGACCCAAGTGACACCATTTGTTGAATCACATCCTTCAGCTTCCCCTTCTGGTACAGGAGTCACTGGACATGTGCCTCTCCTAGAGAGGCGGAGAGGCCCACTGATCCGGCAGATCTCTTTAAACATAGCTCCGGACAGTCATCCGTCTCCTGCTAACCCATCATCTCTGCAAAATATCCCTACTCCCAGCACAAATGCAGGGCCTCTTCAGGGTCCTCAGCTCCCTAGTATACCCTTGGCTGAGTTCCCTGTGAATCCTCTGCATTCCCAGTCTCAAGTTAAGGATCTACAGGCAGAAATGTCAAATTCCAGCTCTGCTAAAGTCTTTCCTGTTAAACAGCTTTTTGGTATCAGTTTGTTAAATCAAGCCCATATACCTCTCAGCCACCAGAGCACACAGCTTCCTCTGCAGGTGTCTTCACAGAGTGACAAAGTTGATGCACATTCTGTGCTCAGTGTCTCTTCTAAAAGTGAGGGTTGCTTCGCTCCCAAGTACCAGCTTCAGTGTCAGGTTTTCACATCCAGCCCATCTTGCTCTTCTAATCCAGTATGTCCTTTGCCAAATCAAATTCTCTCAGATCCACCTGGAGCAGATTTATGCACAACCTCAGTAGCATTGCCAGCCAAATTAGTAGATCCTACGTCTAATTCGTGTCCTTTGCCACTGCTGGAGCTCAGGCCACCTGGCAGCCAGACGCAGAAGGTGCCATCATCTTTTATGTTGCCCGTACACCTGCAGAGTAATGTTCCCACTTACTCTCTTGCCACTGTCTCATCTCTGCCACGAATCCTAGTGACCCAAGATCTGTCCAGCACACCAAATTGCCAGGCTAATCAAAGTATAGTGCCAATCAGTGAAGAACAGACTGCTGTGCCAAAATCACAGAAAGATCACCAAAATGCTTTGCCAAACCCAGAGGAAGAGCTTGTTTGTAAAAATATTTTTTCAGAGATAGGCCAAAATTCTTCTCTCACAGAATCCTTGCCTGTGACTCAGAAAATGTCTGTGGGTAGGCTTTCCCCCCAAGAATCTTCGGCTTCCAGTAAAAGGATGCTTTCCCCAGCAAACAGTTTAGACATTGCCATGGAAAAGCACCAGAAGCGGGCTAAAGATGAGAATGGAGCTGTTTGTGCCACAGATGTGCGACCCATAGAACCATTCGCTTCGAGGGCTTATGATGTTACTAAGCAGAAAAAACCAGTTTTAGTGAGGCAGGTTTGTACTACAGAGCTCCTCGAAGGTGTGATATTGGAGCAAGATGTTTTTTCTCAGCCTGAAACTACTAGTGAGACTGTTAACTTGCCAGATGTTTTACCAACTGATAATTCATCAGGACACTGTAAGTTTGTACTTATAGAACCTATCAATGAAATGCAAGAATTTGAGACTATTAAGTCATCCACATCATTAACTGTTACAGTTCAAAGTTCACCTGTGCATTTAGAAAATACCCATGTTTCTCCTTTGAAATGTATAGACGGTAACCAAGAAAGGACGTCTCCAGGGGATAAAAATCAAAGTAATAGAGTGCACATTCAAGGACAAAATCATCAACTACCAACTACCACTCTTCCCTTGTGTAACATCACAGACACACAACAATTGTCTTTCCCCAGCCTCAAGACTGCTACCAGCTTTACTTGGTGTTACCTGTTAAGACAGAAGGCGTTGCCTCTGCCACAGAATAACCAAAAAATTTCAGCCTATACTGATTGGACAGTAAGCTCCAGTAACCCAAATCCACTCGGTTTGCCTACAAAAGTTGCTCTCTCGCTCCTTAATTCAAAACAGAAGACTGGAAAATCATTATATTGTCAAGCAGTAACTACCCATTCCAAATCAGATTTATTGGTCTATTCAAGCAAGTGGAAAAGCAACTTGAGCAAGGTACTTGAAATATAATTTATGTTCAGATATGTTTTGTACAAAGTAGTTTTAACATGTCTTGATGCCTCTAAATATCTTAGAAGTATTTTAGTCTTAGATGACAAGTTGTACTATGTGTATAGTTACTTGAAAGACAGTGATGTGTTTGCCTTGGTAGTTGTGCTGATGAGTGTTCCATGGAGGCCTTTTTCCAAAAGCATTTTCAGAGTGAAAGCTGACTTAGCACAATGTTTCCTCCCAGCTGACTGTGGTCAGTCTCTGTGTAATGACACAGATAATCAGTTTTATTTTGATTTTTTCTTTTGTTGAAGTGTTTTTTTCCTTGTTTATGTGAGAGGAGATTAAGATTTTGCCTTGTCCCTGCTAGTGCAGGAAGACAGAGGTGTGGGTAATCAAAGAATGACATGTTTTCTTGTGTCACACAAGCAGAGAGCCATTCCATCCTATTCGGTGGGTACTAACTTCTCTCCCTTCACCGCACCCGCCTCAACTTTCTGTCCACACAGATCTGGGAATCATTGATACTACAGAGAAGATTCAAAAAGTAATGAACTCGTATACTTGATAAGTTGATTTGAGAAGGATTTATAGTGTAATTTAAAGTTGTGAAACTAAGTTTGGGTAATTTATGAAATCAATCTCATAAAAATTGTTGGCTTTATAAAGTGGCAAAATCATGTAAGTTATTACGAATAAATAGATGAGTTTATCAACATCGAACTCTGGACATTCAGAATTACCTACATCTTTGATCTCTGAAGGCTCACAAGCTATAATACAGGTTCATGAACATTTACATAACTATAAAGAAATACTAGAATGTCAGTGTTATAGTTGTAATATGTTCATGTTTAAAACAAAGAAGTGTTTAATATTGCCAGTAGGTAAGGGAGGTGTGGACATAGGAAGATACTCCAAAGGTAGTGTCAGGAATGTTTCAGCTGAATCTCAAAAAAGTAACAGGGATTTTTCAGGCAAACAAGAATTTAAAACTAAATGACATGGAACCAAGAAATTTGGGTCATTTAAAGAACTGAATGAAGTCTGGCATGAATAGAGGTTCTGTAAATTTGAAACAGTAACATACTTTGCTGTTGGGAACTTAGGTAGAAACCAAAGCATGTGCAGTGGAGAACCATAGAGACCCTTCAGTGAAGGAAGGTACAGCCAAACCATTTGTGCAGTTTGCTTTTTAAATGCCCAGACTCCAACCAACTCAATCAGAATCTTAGCAGAGTTCCATTTGTATTCCTGATATCCTAATGAAAGATAATTTTTCTTGGTCATGGGTGTAGCTCAGTTACGCAGTATGTGTTCAACATGTTATGAGATCCTGGGTTTGATCCCCAGCATAAAAAAGAAAAAAGTCTCCTTGACTGTCAAGTACCATAAAGGAAGCATCTGGAAATGCATACCTAGGTTTGGCACTCAGGAGAGAGCTTCAGGTGGAGGGTGTAGAGATTCTTCAGTGATAGCGAGTTAACTAAATGACATGGAACCAAGAAATTTGGGTCATTTAAAGGACTGAATGAAGTCTGGCATGAGCAGAGGTTCTGTAAATTTGAAACAGTAACATACTTTGCTGTTGGGAACTTAGGTGGAAACCAAAGCATGTGCAGTGGAGAACCATAGAGACTCTTCAGTGAAGGAAGGTACATCCAAACCATTTGTGCAGTTTGCTTTTTAAGTGCCCAGACTAACCAATTAAATCAGAATCTTTGCGCAGAGTTGCATTTGTATTCCTGATATCCTAATGAAAGATAATTTGATAGTAGGAAAGTGACCAAAAGATAAAGGGGCATTTGATACTGATGAGAAGGAAGGAACTAAAGTTAGTGAGATTACTCAGAGCGTATAGAGAAGAGGAGAGGCTTAGAAGGATTCCACAAATTTATTTAGAGGGTTAAAAAAGATAAAGAATGTTTACACAGGAAGCTGAAAGAAATTGTTGCAGAGGAAGAAGGAGAACCAGGAGAAAGTGGTATCACACAGACATGTAGGCCAAGGTACCACAAGTGTTGTTCAGGTAGAGGGGTCAAATACAGATGAAAGCAAAAAAGTGTCTGGGCTGGGCAGTTTTAATGGCACTGAAGACATCAGTTCATGAGCAAGTATCCGTGAAGGATTCAGTACTGGTTGGTTCTTACCCACAACCCAAATGGAAAAAGAGTGGGCAGATGCCATACATTAAAAAAATTTCTGAGGAAAAGACATCAGCACCTCCTGTTACCCAGTGATGGTCAGAACATTAGGACTGGAGGAAAGTATAATGATTTGGGTGCTTTAACCAGTTGATAACATCAGCAGATTAAAAGCTGGATTTGATAGTGGGAAAGTGACCAAAAGATAAAGGGGCATTTGATACTGACGAGAAGGAAAGAAAGTGGATTATTGTTAAAGGTATAAAGTCAAGGAAGGTATGTGCATATGGAAGCCTGATCTGTTGGCCAGGAAAAGCTGAGACAGGAGTGCTTTTACATGTTGGCATGGTGGCACCTCTGCACTGCCTGCCTGCAGCTCTGCTGTCCTCTTGGGAGGACAGGGATTTCTCCGTATAGTTGACTGAAGCCACACAGGCCCTCATCCATTATGCACACACTCCTGTTGCTTAGTGGTATTGAATCATTTTTGCAGGATGATAGCTTTCTACTTGGCAGTGTAATTGTTTGAAAATTTATATAAAAGGAACCTTTGGTGAGAGAAATTTCTTCCTCATGTTAGGTTTAGCCAAAAGACTGGGTTTTTGAGCCTGCTAGTACCTTCACCCTGCCAGGTGGGGTGGCCCAACTGTAAGACTGCCTGCACGAGGTTGTGTGAGCTTGGAGGACATGATGGTTGAGAAAACTCACTGTTAGTGGTGCATGGTGTAGAGTCTTGCGTAAAATCTTAAATTGTGTTTCCTATGGGAAAACACATCGTTTATCATTCATTGCATTTTTCTAAGGACTTAATTATTATCAAGCCAAAGCCTAATGACCTGGATCTCACAAGTGATCAATATTCAGGGAACTTTCAGAAGATCTAGAGAGGAACCGTACTTGTGGTTTAAAATAATAGGGGGAAGGTAAGCTAACTATAAATGGAGCTTGTGCTTTGTCTTTAGAGTGGGTGTAAGCTGAAGAGATTTAGTGGTGTTTCTGGGAGATCTGAAATTTAGTAGGGGACTGACTTTTTCCCATTTCCAGTGAATAAACCCATTAAGCAGGATATTTGAATTACAGTATGAGTGGTTAAATATAATAAAGCATGGTTAGTCTATAAAAGTTCCTGTTAAAGCCAGACATTTGGGAGGGTGAAACTTGGGAGAGTGCAGCATGAAGCAAAGGGTTGCCAAGTTCAAAGCTAGCCTGGGCAACTTAGCAAGACCCTATCTCAAAATAAAAAGAGCTGGGACTGTAACTCAGTGATGGAGTGCTTGCCTAGCATGCTCAAGGCCTTGAGTTCAATCCCCAGTACCACCACCCCACAAAACAAAACAAAACAAAACAAAAAAAATTCCTCTAAAATTCACAAAATATCAAAAGTGGGAATTTTGTTTTGGGGTGTTAGAGACTGTGGTATAATTAATTAAAATATCATAAAATGAATCAGTTTGTTATGGTTTAGATAGATGAGAGAAGATAAAGCAAATAACTTTTTTTATGTTACTTTTTAGAAATTCATTTCCTTAAGTAATTATTTATACTCCATGGTATTTAAATTTTCAGTGAAATTTCAGCGTGTTTGTGTTTTCAGTTTTATTAAATTAGTTTCTCTCTTTTTTTTTTCCTTTCAGAGAGCATTAGGTATTCAAAAGTCCACTGTAGTTGAATTTGGCAGTAAAGATGTCTCTGAAATTAACAGTGAGCAAGATAAAGAAAATTCATTAATCAAAAGTGAACCAAGAAGAATTAAAATATTCGATGGAGGGCAAGTACACAGTTTGCTTCTTAAATGTACATTTAAACTTTTTAAATGTACATTTACTTTTATGTGAATTAGTACCAGTTTTATTTAAATGTTGCAGGGTTTGGGGGCTTATTTTAAAGAATCTATTTGGCAAGATATATATTAATATTAATGCCATTTTGATGGAGAAAATGATGACCAGGAAACATTAGAGGGCCTCAAAGACAGCTGTGAACTGAATTTCACGGCGAGCCCTCATTTCACACTGACTTACAGTAAGGAGTGAGTTGGAAAATCTGCTCTGAGACAGATGAACATATTGTTATTTCATTGATGTCTTTTACATATTTTATTATGAGAAAAACAGTGTAAAAATTAATTATAGTTATAGTGGAGCCCAGAAGTACTTTGATTCTTAGAGTTATTATGATTGAACTTAGCAGCAAAGAAAACTTTTAAACAAATATCTTACAACAAAGGAAATGTTTTTAAGTTAAACATGATATTGAATATATTTATTTGATTGAAATTAGCTTTTAGAACATCGTGTTAATGGGAATAATTGGAAAGCTCTGTTACTTACCTTTATATATATATTTTCTACACTGAGTATAAAAGATGTGGTTTTGTTTTTTTTTGTTTTTTTTTTTGTTTTGTTTTGGTAAGTAGAATTTTAGTCATGGATTTTTTTTGCAAAGACATAGTGTTCAATCTAATTGATTTTTCTCTTCAAATTAGATACAAATCAAATGAAGAATATGTGTATGTCCGAGGCAGGGGAAGAGGAAAGTACATTTGTGAAGAATGTGGAATACGGTGTAAGAAACCTAGCATGTTAAAGAAACACATACGAACCCACACAGACGTTCGCCCCTACCACTGCACTTACTGTAACTTCTCCTTTAAGACGAAAGGTATGAGATACCCATTGCTTCATGGTCCTAGTCATATGCATTTACGTAGGAGAAGAAGATGGTTTTACATATTCTTTGAAGATTACCATACAGTAGCTTAAATTAACTGAATGACATCTTTTCAGCATTGTAGTTTTCTTTAGGTTTCTAGAACTTTTGAGAAAAAAGTTAATTACACATTTTTAGCAAATGTGTATTAACATTTTAAAATCAACAACTGCCCTTTTTATATTTTATTCCCCAAATTGCAATTAGACAGCATGATGACTAATACATTTTTAAAAATACTTACTTTGGGCCAAAGAAGAAAAAGGAGGTTTTCATGATTACAAGTAAATTCATTTGGGGCCTCAAAACTTAGAGATTTAAAATAATAGTAACAGTAAACTGTTATAATCATTCCACCCATGCTTTATCATCTAATTTTAGGCATACATAGACATTTTTTTCTAATACATTTTTTTAACCCAAATACTGTTGTTGTTGGTTTTTTTTTTTTACTTCAGATTTTTTTAACATTTCTATTTATTGTTTATAAAAAGATCTCAGAATAGTCATTACAATTACATTTAGCATTCTTTTTGTATACTTTATATGTTTTTATTTAACTGATAGGCCATTATTATGAAGTAATTTTGCCCTGTATAAGTTTTTTGTTACACATAATGGATATGCTACTGTAAAGTATTTGTTTTCATTAGGCTCCTTGTATATGAATCATCGTTCCAACATTTGTTACTTGAGTGTTTAATTTTACGTAGTTCTCTTTAAAAAGTGAGGCTCTCCAGCAAACATATAATCATGAAAATATGTCTGAAAAAACACTATCTGTAAAAAGTACTTTTTATAGAAAACTGTTTAACCCGTTTGAGTTAACATTGACTTTTTTCTGTTATATTAGTTGAATTCACAGGTGTTTTGTGAAGATTTATCAACTCTTTAGCAAAACCTATATTTTTTGCCTAGTATTCGTTGACATTTAAAGAAAGTTATTACATATAACAATTAAACAGCTTCAAATAGTTCTCTTAAAATGCCAATAGTATCTGAAACAATAATGGAAAAACAAAGTATTCTTTTCAGATAGCTTTGAATTTTTCTTAAGTCCCAGAGATCAGAGGAATGAGAAGAGTATTCTAGCGCTTTGATAGTGATGTAGACCATCCTGGAGACAGAGGGCGTTTGAGAGAATTTCCTCAGTCCTGAGTGAGAAGTCAGAGTGCCTTAAGCTGATCTATTCCTTTCCACTGTTTTTCACCGTGTGCTCAAAGAAGTAGCTGTTAGTTTTCAGTATAAGAGCAAAAGCACATTTAAAAGACCAAATAACATTACTAATACAAGATTTACTAGTGCAGAGTAATGTTACCAGTTATAAGGAAAAAAAAAGGTATGAAAGAATAACTAGTTTTCCATAGAATGAAGCAAAGGATTTAGGGTATTTCAGGGATTTTATTCATAAAATGAGGGCAAGAAAGGATGGACAAGCTAGCACTGGAAAACCAGGTGAAACTGCAGAGATTTCTTTGTTAAGGAGAAATATTTTGAGTCCCTAAGTATTAATCTTAGTCTAATAAAACAGCATCATGCAAAATTTTATACAAATGTTTGCTAAATAGTGAGCAGAGCTTGCTGACCCCTGGAAAGTGAGCCTCATCTGTTGATGGTTTCCATGCTCTATGTGCTGCATATCCAAACTCACATTTTTCTTTTTAGTTTTGTCAGATAAGTCATATGAATTACATGAGTTTTGTTTTGTTTTGTTTTGTTTTGTTTTGTGGATACAGGGTCTCACTATGAAGTCCAGGCTGGCCTTGAACTCACTGTGTAGCCCAGTCTGGCCTCAAACTCAGTGATCTTCCTGCCTCAGCCTCCCAAGTACTAGGATTACAGTTATGCGCCACTATGCACAGCCGAAATTACATGATTAATATTTATTTGACAAGACTATCCTAGCTAAGAGGACTGATTAAATAAACTTGGAAATTAATCATTTTCCCTATTTTTGGCAAGACATTTCTCATTTTTTAGGGTCACATTCCTTTCAAAAGTCTTAAGCTTTTGTAAATCTATGTGAAGAAAATCTCAAGACAGTTTTTAAACATGGCTAACTAAATAATATTAGACCTATTTTTGTTTTTAATTAGGTTATAGAGTTTACCCAGCTGTCATTTACTTTGTTACCCTTGCCAACCAGCTACTACTTGTCACTGAATGCAGCAGAGTCACAGCATGCTATGTAAATATGGCCAGCAAAGTACTAGTGAATGGGTGGTCTATGTGAAGTGCTAGCATTTGATGCATGTGATGATAATGCTTACAAATCTGTAACTCATCGCTTGTCCTCTTTATTTCCTGAGTGGATTTTCAAAATCATTTTAATAGATTTAATGTTTCTGCTTTAAAGACCAGTCAGCACAAAATATCCAATGAGCTTGCACCTCTGCAGGATGTAGACCCTTTTCTATCACAGAAAGCTGTGGAATCCAGAAACAAAACCTCTCAATCTGTCCAAAGGGTTTAGGTGCATGTTTATTAAATGCATCAGAAAATTTACCTGTTAAATCAATCCATTAATATATAAGATTATTGTTTGGGAATATTTGCACTTAAATATACACATTTTCATACTTAAACGCAAATTTATTTTAAATTATTTAAGTTGATTTATAATAATAGCTCAAATTATGAGCAAATAATGCTTATTAAAAACATATTCCCAAGTTTGCATAGTTATTCTTAAGCATTAATGTCTTAACAGATAGTATTTTGAAAAGAAACTATTAGTGGACCTTTTAATTTGATTTATATTACTGTTTTTGCACAGAAAACATTTTGACTTACAAGTGGAAATGTCAGCCACATTACAGTGACTAAGCCATTTTTTAAACTTTATTAATATGAAAAATTTGAGCTGGGTGTGGTGGCGCACGCCTTTAATCCCAGCACTCGGGAGGCTGAGGTAGGCGGAGCGTTGTGAGTTCGAGGCCGGCTTGGGCTACAAGGCGAGCACAAGGCCGGCCTGAGCTACACAGTGCGACCCTGCCTCAAAAAACCAGGGCTGGGAGTTTGGCTCAGTGGCTTAAGTACCTGCCCTGGTAGGTGCAAAGTTGTGAGTTCAATCCCCGGTGCCGGAAAAAAAAAAAAAAAAAGAAAAATTTGAAGCTCTTACAGAATAATGAAGATTTATGTACAAGTGCTCATTGTCTTTATAGGTGTTAATGTTTTGCTATATTTGCTTTAAGATTTAAGATATTTACTGTAAATGTCAGAAATAACCTGTTTAAGCCAGGTGGTGTTTCCAGAATCACAGAAGTCAGTGTCTGATGGGACCAAGATGCATGTGGTCCAGCCAGCCTCTTGGTGCCTCAACTCCCTGAGCTCTCAGCTCTGGGCTGCTGTGTGGTCAGTTGACCAGAACCTACTACCTAGTGCTAGAATCAGCTTACACAATGCTTTTTTCAAGAAATTGGAACTATCAATAAGCAAACATTGTGGGCTTCTGCTACTACAATTCCAAAATTCGGACTAATGATTTAATTACTTTTTATTTTTCTAAAGGCTATTTTGAAAATACTGCTTTGCCCTTGCCCCTCAAAAGAGGTGATTTGACCTTGTTGGCAGTGTTTTCTCTACACAAGAAGTTTGATGTCCTCAGAAGCCGCAGACCTGCCCCCTTCCATTTGTAATTATGTGGGGCAAGTGGACGATGATTCCTGGTGACCCTGGTTACACTCGCAGAGTCAGGTGTATCAACTGCTGGAAAAATACCTCAGACACACCATTACCAGATGTCCAGTCAGTACATGAAGTGAAATTCTTTCTCCCATTCCACATGTACGCACACAGAAGTGCTGCTTAGAATATTTTTAAATGATCCAAAGTAGCTTATCATAGTCAAACTCAAAAACACTTTTATGCCCTTTCCCCACCAGTTCAAAAATTTAAAATGTAGATTCCCAGGTAGATGAAATAAAGAAGACACTCAAAAGCAGGGCGGTAAGCAGATACTTTTAAAAATCTAAAAATCCATAAGGGAATCAAAGCCAGATTTACACATGTAGACCTGGGGTTTTAGTACCTGTTGTAGGATGGAATCTGAGGCACCTGAATTAAACCTGGCTTTCCCTTTCCTTGACATTGTGCCCTGTGAGGAAATAAGATTTCTGCTCGAAAGCAGAAACCTTAACCTGTGCCATCCAAACAGACAGCAACAGTGTTTTATAGCCACCAAAACTATTAAGTTACCAGGCAAAAGCAATTGGGAAACAGCTATAAAAGATGTTCCTACAACCCATTTCCTTAGGACTATATGGATAGTGTTCTTGCTGAAGATCGCTTATAATGAAAATTAAAAAGCATGCAAGGAAACAAACTACTGTGAGAGAGAGCCAACCGACACAACTCGGGGAGAATTCCCACTCTGCACACTACAGCTGCAGTGCTGTCTGAAAGGGACTTTATGTGTACCATGTTCTGAGAAATAAACAAGGAAGAAGGAATAAAAGCAGATTTGCAAAGGACACACTATTACTAGTAATTAACAAAGTTGTTGCAGTGTGTAGATACCAGTATCTTCTTGTATCCAGATTTAGTCATTGCAACTGCTGAACCACAGTCTGTACTTGTACTTTACATAGGAAAGGTATTTGCTAGTGTTAACCCAATAGTAAAACGTTGCAGTGAAAGCTTAGTAAATCTTCTTTTCCCCTAAGGAAACCTGACAAAACACATGAAGTCCAAGGCACATAGCAAGAAATGTGTGGATTTAGGTGTCTCCGTAGCTTTAATAGATGAACAAGATACAGAAGAATCAGGTAAGACTTTATACCACATTTTTCATAAACGCTGTTTATGATATACTGTTTGTTTTACATCCATAGCCTCCTAGTCAGTTTCCCCACCTTGAGCTTTTGTCCTTCCTCCCCATCAGTCCACACTGATGCTGCACTGATACTATGTTAATCTTCCACGTTTGTCCACTGATCAAAGGTTTCGTTGGTTCCCAGTTGCCTACCAAATACGTGTGAACCGTGTGACCTCTAATCGCAGTCCTTCACTATCTGCCACATACCTGCTTCTTCACCCTTCTAATTTCCTGTTCTTACTTAACCTGATGTTTGAATTTCCTGCTTCCATGACAGTGCTCCTGCTCTCCACCTTTACAGCTCTCCCTTAAATCACCACCCTTCTGTCGTCCCTTCCACACACTTGTGGGAAGCAGTTATTCTTGTTGGAGTTTCCTTTTTGAATACATTCAACCCTGCTCCACCTCATTTTTTTGTGATGACCTACATGTTACCTCTCCGCTAGGGTGTGCAGTGCAGCATAAGCTGAATCCACCATGCCTTGGCCTCTGCTGGCTGGCAGTTCAGCGCAGCCTTATGCATTGCTTGGGCTCCATCAGTATTTGTGAAAGAAAACATTTGTTTGCTGAAAGAATTGATGGAAACATTTCTTATTTTGAAAAAGTTAAAGCTCTGGTTGTGGGTTTTTGTTTGTTTGTTTGTTTGTTTTTATTTAACTGTTAGCTCAACATACATAAATACTTACCTCTGACCAATTTGGAGGGAAAGTAAACCTGATCTTTTGTTCTGAGTAATCAGAGAATATGATTATTTATTTGTTTTAAAAAAGGATAATATATAGAATTATCAAAAGAGAATTTTAAAAAGATTTTCTGTGCATTTTAAAACTGCTTGTATTTAATATTTACCTGCTTGCTACATTTTTCTTAATTTTTGTTGTCTTGTATAGTGAAAATTTCTAAAGAGAAAATGAGGCCATCCTGGAACATTAAAATGTCAGCTCTTTCAATCCTATCTGATAAATAATAAAACACTAAATGAATCAGCCCAAATTTTTATGTCTAAATATTTAGGTGAAGTGATTCATTTTTCATTTCTCAAGTAGTAAGAGCAATTCAAATGTAGCAAGCTAGAAAAAGGATGTTAAGAGTTTTAGTAAGTGTGTTTATTACCTACTGACTAGGAAAGTTAAAAGATACAGTGATGTCTAAAAAATGTAGCTGTAAAAGACAGTGCTATTATAAAAAATACTGTTATGTTTACTTCATCTTCAAGATGAATTTTATAAAAATTAATTAATGAACCTGTGTTTAGATTCATCTCAACTATTAAGGTAGGCAGTAATTATATTGTAAATCTACATAGGAGAGGTAAGTATGGTTTCTGTTAATTATCATGCATTGTTTAAATTGGCTGACTGGTTGATTTACATACCTATCCTTTCGGTTTCATGGTTTTCGTCTCATTACCGAAGTGTTAGAAGCTGCATTTAGATTACAGTGGTACCTCTGTTCACTAACTTAATTCTTTCCACAGTTCCATTCACAGAATTTGTGCTATTATTATGGATGCAACCAAGTTGTACAATCATGAAACACATTCTGTGATCAGAATCATGGAAAGAATTAAGTTTGTGAACCAAGATACCACAGTATACATCAGGTTGATAGACAGATATTAGGTATTCTAATAAAACAGGATTGTTTCACCCCTTTTTTAAGTGTAATTTTATGAATTACTGTATTTATGGAAAATGTTCTCAAAGTTTCTTCCCAGTTTTTATCAGTGGTAAAATGTAACATAGAAATTTAAAATCTGGGCATACTTAAAATTCTTCATTGCTATGCCAACAAGATACATTCCTCTCTTTTGCTTTATTGTAAGCTTGTCGTGAGACTTAATTATACAGATGCTTCAAACAAACAGTCTTATTTTCTTCTTACTCTCTTTTTGTGCTTTTAAAAAGTATTTGAGTTTTCTGAAATACAAAAAGAGTATGAAGAATCATGTAACATGTACTTATGTGTTCATACCAGAATTGACGATTGTAAGAATTCTGTCATACGGCATAATGCACAAGGGGTAGCTCTGCTCATCCCTGTTCTGGCTGTGGCGCCCCTGCTTAGAGACCCTGAGAATTTCCCTTCACTTCACTTAACCTCCAGGTATATTCCTGTGAGCCATGAGCATGGTGATAATTTTATTATAATTTGCATAAACAGTACCACTTTGTAGCCATCTAAGACATTGATTTTATTTTATAATTTTACATTGCTTTCTAGAAGAGACTATTTCTCCACCTCCCTAACATACTATTGTCTAAATTTTAATTTACTTTGATAGATGATAATTTGTCATCTTTATTTGTGGGTTCTTATTTCCTAAAGTCAGATCTTCATTATTCTTTCAAAAGAAATTATATTGATGATACTTTAGAGACATGGAATTTTGCTTAGCAGTTTTGGTTGGTCTGTGTTTGTGAGTGTGGGGAGCCAGCCTCCTGCTGTAAGTAGCCAGGTGCCTGGAAGGTGTGTGCTGTCCCTAAGGGTACCCCTCTTTTAGCCTGACACTAGCCCAGCATATGCTGTCTTCTTTCTTTCTCTCCTTCACTGGCTCCTCTGTCTCCCATCCTTGACACGTGGGCCATGGGTCTTCTCTCTCCTGTCCCTGCTCTTCCCTGTGTCTGCAATGGTGAACCTTTCAGTCATCTAAACAGCCTGCTGCAGCATGCATTTTGCCACCACTGCCTTAGGTCATCTCTAGTCCTGTGCCCTTGACTACTTTTCAGGTGCAGATGACACCATTCACCCCATTCACTTGCCTCCTTATCATCTCCATTTGGATGTGTGATCCATGTTCACATTTGATATGTCCTAGACTCCTGAACTGCCCTTTACCTCAAAAAAGCACACTGCCCTTGTAGCCCTCACCTAGACTTCCACATGCTTGACCGAAAACCTTGACATTATCACTGATCCTCCTTTTATTCTCATTTTGCCTTTAATGTACCAAATAAAACTACTTAGCTCCGCCTTCACACTACTCACATTTGTCCTGCTGTTAACCCAGTCAGGTGACTGCTCCCATGATGTCTGCTAAATTGCTTCTAGTAGCTCCTGGCTCTCCTAGACTGTTTCCCACACCGCAGCCACAGTGGTCTTTTAAAAGCTAGGGCAGTCCCTGGCTCGTTCCTCCCACAGCTTCCTGTTTAGAGGACTCCTCTGCCTCCCCCACCATGGTCTCTCTCAGAGTCCCTCCCACTCCTTCCTCTATTGCTCACTCAGCAGTGGCCACTCAGCCTTCTCTGAACACATCCAACAGGTTTCTGTCTCAGGACCTTTGCACCTCTTCCCCCAGGCATGGGAAACTTAGCTCAGTAGGCCTGCCATGCTCTACTCAGAGGTCCCCTTCTCAATGGGGCCTCCCGAACCCCCTAGATATGGGGATAAAAACAACCCATGCTCTTACTGTTGGCATTTCTTATGCCTCTTATCTCAATGTTTTATTTTTCTTCCTTACATGTATTGCCACCAGATATGTGTATTTTTTTAATCTATTCCTAACTGCTAGAAAATAAATTACATAAAGACAAGAATTTGGTACTGCTCACTGCCCTAAGATTCTGCCTAGTATATAGTATGTAGTGAACAGCTGTTGCTAAATTGACAACTATGGAAACAATACTGTATAATTTATAGAAAATAATTCAATATTATTATTTATAGGATTTGATAAAAAATTTTCTGTTAAATTCCATCTCTAAAATAGTAAAATACCTTTCTCTATAAATGATGTTATAGCCTCAGAACTGGTGTAAGTATTATTAAGTCTGGCATTAATTTGCTGTTTACTGGCCATTGATTGGGTCAAAAAACTAGAAAATGACTCATTCTCTGTTTCTCATCCTCAATAAATAACGGATTACAGAGATCTGTCCTACTTTCCAGTAGCTCCAGAAAAGCAAAGTTTATTCTCTTTCTGACTGACTGACTGATTTCTTTTCACTTGGACGTGTGTTCATCCTGGGCGGGCCTCCTGGCCTCCCAGAGCACTAGGGCCATGGCTGCGATGACTTGGGGCAACCCCACGTGGGTAGGGACGTATCAAGCATGGCCAGGCTGGTGCAGAAGGACTAAGAAGGGTTTGTTTTTCCTTCACCGTGTTATTGAAAGGGTCTTGATGAGAGGAGTGGGTGAGGGAGGGCATGCTTTCTAGATCAAGGGACTTGTTTGGGCAGAGATGAGCAGGTGGAGAGATAGGCAGGTCCTAACCCCTGGAAGGGGCTCTGGGAGACTACTGTGTGGGGGCTCAGGGAGAAGCGCTTGTTCTGGAGTTACGTTTTCTCATTCATTGGTGCTCTGATACAGTGAGTCTTTCTGCTCTGGTAGTTGATTCTGATTTTTGCATGCTTTGATACTTGAAAAGCATTTTTTTTTTCTTGGCAAAACCAAAAATTTAATTAAATAGCAACAAAAATATGGCACGT
>RJWM01024126.1:0-31148 GCA_004363535.1 Dasyprocta punctata | reverse complement strand
AAGCCCAGATACCTTGCAACTGTGAGGGAGACAGACACCTCCCACTGTTGGCCAGATCAAATAAATACACCCACATCCTAAGGACTGATATTCTAAATAGGTCTCTATCACCCTGAGGAAGCCAGGAGTCACCATCCCAACCCCCTACAGGAAGAGTCACTGCTCTTTAAGCATGCCCGCCTGCCATGTGACTGGCTTCCCATTTGTTCCCAATTTAATCAATTTTACCTAAGCAGTTAATCTCATTGGTTAACCACAGTTCTGTCCCACCTGGTGCCCACCTTGCCAGTTCCCATGTTTTTCCTGCCTTGGACCCGTCTCACCTTGTGGTTTTGCTCTATAAAAGTGCCTAAAAAGACAGAGTCTGGCAACTCACTTGGGACTCTTACTGTTTCTCTCTCAGACAGAAGTTTTCTTTCTCTCAATAAATATATTCTGCTCTTAATCTCCATTGTTCCTAAAATTCGTTCTTTGATTTTAGAGAGCATGAACTCTTACCAGACATATAGTAGATGGGGAGTTTAATTCCCCTATATCATTATGAAAGTATTTTAGGTGAAATTCACGTTTAAATTATTACCAGATTGCTAAACCAATGACCTGACTCTGCAGGTACCAAAAAGTCAGGTCCAGCTACTAGTATGCCCTCAAAAAAAGCAAACAAAAAAGTAATGTGAACTAAGAAAGGAATTTTATTCAATATTCCATATCAGCACAGTGAGTCCTAGACCAGAAGCTTTGGAGTGTGTGTGGGGTGGGGTGATGGGGGTCTCAACAAAGCAGGTACAGTCTCTCACCCCAAAAAGCAAAGGGAAAATGCTATGGTGAAATAGGAAAGGGATTTAGTCAATGTAATGTCCCTGGGAAGGTAAGGCTGACTAAGTATCCTTAGCCCCACTTGGAGGGATAGAAACCTGAGTTCTGGGTTTAAATAGAAGAAGAATTTGGGCAAAGCAAGTGATAAACATAATTAAAGATGTTCCCAAACTAAGAACTAATTGGTCATTATCTGGTTGTGCTTCCCAGAGGTGGCTTTAGAGCAGTCCTTATCACTTAAGGGACCAACCTGGTGCAGGACGATTTCCTGCTCAGGGGTCCAGTCTCGGATCTCATCGCAGAGTGACTGCTTCTACCTGGTAATAGGACTGCGGGAGGCCTGCTGTGATCTAAGGTGACTGCGGGTTTAGGGAGATGACTGGGAACCTCTTGGTGCTTGAGGGATTCTTGAACAGGACTTTGTAAATGCTGAATGGCAGTTGAACGCTCCTGCAAATCTTGAAAAGACCTTAGGTACTCTTCTCCTGGTGCCCTCTGTCTTGCAGAAGGATGAGATTAAGTCAGGTAAAGTTATGATAATCACTCTCAAATCACCAGTTTGGAACAGACAAGCCTTCAGTGATTAACATGCCTGTTTGCCCAGCTGAGCCAGAGTCTGACCCAAAGTTTTACATCAACAGCAGAGGCAGATGTAAAGCAGAAGGAGAAATCTCAAGCTTAACTTTACTTCTAGCTACCTTTGCCAGCTGCAAGTAGCAATGCAGAGTAAGTACTTTTTAGCAAAAGTAGCTTCTAAGTCTTTTTGTAATAGACTTTGAGTAGAGCAGATTACTGTCTACAATGTAGGCTGAATGAATTAAGGAAACCTAACGTTGAATGAATTAAGGAAAAACAGGCTGATTTCCCTCTGAGGAAGAGGAATTTCTGCTTCCAGAGTGGTGTAGGACTTATACTGCAGTCTCAGCTATTACACACACACACACACACACACACACACACACACACACAATCCCCCTGTTAATTCTATTTCTCCTGAGAACTTTGATTATGCAGGTTTCTTGCTTTAAAAATTGTTTTAAAATCTTAATTTTGCTCAACGTTCTCTTAATCAGGAAAGTGCACAGAGAGAACATTATCATCTTCACATCACCAATCTGTGGGTGATCTAAAACTAGAACCCAACTCCTTTGGATTTTCCTACCCATGCTAGACCTTTCCTAAACTATTGGTCTTCACCTTATCCTACATCAGAATCACTTGGCTGTCTTCTAAAAGTGTGTATTTTTAGGTTTTCTTCCTTCCTGCTAACATTTCTTTTTCAGTATGTTGATGATGTGACTCCCAAATTTGCAATTATTTCTACCAAATTCCTCAGTGATGCTGATGCTTTTAGTTCAGTGTAAGTGCTCTAAACCACACTTTAAATGATGGGAAAGCATTAAAGTCACAATTTTCTAACAATGAATAAGTCATTAAACAAATTGTTTTCTATCATCTGCTCACTGACCTCTTGACTGAGACTTTCAGAAGCTTTTTCCGTATTTCTAGGTCATATTTTTTCTAATAAAATAAGAAAAAAGCCTTTGGTGCAAATGATATTTGATGTTGCTTTTAAATTTTAAGATAATGTGAACACTATTGCTTTCATGTGAGAATGAAATAAATTGCTTAAAACTCTCTGGAAATTATCTCACTATAATAGGCTACAAGTAACTGAACTTTGCAAGTAACTGTGGTTTAAATAAATTACTTCCACTCATACCAAAGGTTTTTAGTATAGTTGGCAATTTCTTTTGTCTTATTATTGCAAGTTAGATTTTATGGAATGCTGAGGTCAAGTTTAGTGTATAGATCCTTAGTAAGGTTTAACATCTATAAAGAGGAGTGGCAAGAAACAGTATTGTGTAAAAAACCCTAGTACGCACAGCCAACAAAACCTTAGCCAACCTATCAAGAAGTCCTAGAGTGAACATGGTCTGCATTTCAGGGTGTAGACTAAATCTCAACCTGTCACTGAAAGAGTATGGCCTTGGGCCACACAGCTCTGGGCGACTGCAGGAAACCTCAAAGGGCTGATATTGGAAGCAATTTCTATAGCTCTCAGGCAGTCTGTCCTAAGGCTGAAGATGCACGCACCTATATCAGCATGGTTCTGTGATTCTCTTGACCCTTTAGTGGCTCCTGGAATTCAATATTACATGCTATTTGAAGCATAAGAAGATAGAAGGGTGTGCATTGCATTGTTCTTTTAGTGACTGGGAGCTTATAAACAAATATTTCTGGCTCACATTGATTGCTGGAGGCTTGGAAGTTCAAAATTAAAGAATGTGCAGATCAGCTGTCTGCTGAGAGCATGCTTCCTCACTGTTGATACCTTTTCTCTATGTATTCACACAAAGAAAGGGTGGAGCTGGCTTTCTAGTGTTTTCTTCATGAGGGTACTAATTCCAATCATGAAGACTCTACTCTGAGGAGTACTCAATTCTTAAATGCTCTGCCTCTTGACAGTGATAGCGAGGAAGGAAACTCCCAACCTGTAGATGTCCAGTATGAGTTTGTTTTCTCTAAAATCAAAGAATGAATTTTAGGAACATGGGAGGTTAAGACCAGAATATATTTATTGAGAGAAAGATGCTTCTATTTGAGAGAGAGACAAAAGGGGTCCCAAGTCGGTTGCAGAGGACCCTGCCTTTTCTAGGGATTTTTACAGAACAAAACCACAATATGAGGTGAGTCTAAAGTGGGGAAAAATGGGAAATTACAAGGTAGGCATGAGGTGGGACAGAACTATGGTCATCCAATAAGATCAAGAGTATAATTGCTCAGGTAAAATTGATTAAATTGGGATCAAATGGGGAAGCAAATCACATAGCAAGTGGGCATGAATTCAAAATGGGGTCTTTGCCTGTAGCGGTTGGGTTAGTGGCTCCTCTGGCTTCTTCAAGGTGATGATACCTGTTTAGAATAACAATCCCTGATGCTTATCCCTAGGAAGTATGTGGGTGCATTCGTTTTATATTTTATCTTGAGGTCTGGCCCACAGCAGAGGTGTATGTTGCTCCCACAGTTACAAGGTATCTGATCTTCTGCACTGGCTCCTACAAGGGCCCAGACCTATCTGACTGCCTGTAATATTTCTACCTAACTTGGCTGCCTATAACAATATCTTCTTATGAGCTTTACTGGTACACAGATATTTGTACCATAGCAAGTGTTTATCTCTTTTATAAGAAAATTAAAAATTTTCCTGGAAACCATCAAATGCAATTTGCTAAGTCTCATTTTCCAGAAAGGTATCACGTGTATCTACCTAGAGGTTAAGAACACAGGTAGTTAGTGTACAGTAGAAAAATAAATGAGACAGGGGATTGGGAGTGGATGTAGCTTTTCAGCCCAGAATACCTGCGCCTTTCACTTTATTAATCACCTACAATGTCTGTCAGCTATACTGCCAGGTGCTATCTGTTAAATCCCATGAAAATGATGCCAAATCGATAGTAGTATTCCCAATGCTCAAGTCAACCTAAAAACAAAACCTTTGCTTTATCTTAGACCATATTTACATTTTCTCACTCACTGTCATAACATTCAGAATTAAGAGTCTTAGGCTTTTAAGAATTCTCTGGAGCAGCAGAGAAGTGTCCTTTCTGAAAATTCATACGGAGTTTAAGAATATGCACATATACTTCTATTGAAGACAAAAACAATATTTACTGGCCTTAGTATTTTTATTTTTCCTTAGGGGTTAAAATAAGTTTTCTTCTCTATCCCAGAAGGAAGGAGACAGACAACTCACAAATGCCACATGAGCTAAAGGACTCAGGGGCTCTAATTTTCATCAAAGCTGAGCCAACAGGACTTCTGTCATCTTCCCTTCAAAGTACTATCCTAAGGGATGTGCTATTCCTCTGCAAACCAAGGAATTCATGCTCAAACATGCAGCTGCTAGCTCAAAATTTGGCATAAAAAGCTTGAAAAAGAAAGAGAAGGAAATGAGAAAAGCTCACTACCAACTGCCCCCCATCCCTGCGGCTCTTTAGTAGCCCCTGCCCATTACCACCTCACATGGTGCTGAAATCAGTGTGAAAGTAAACAAGGCACAGTGGGCCATGGTAGTGCACGTCGTGGAATGGATGGATCCTAACCAAACACAAGGTCCATGTTTCCACGACTGACATGGGTAAGAAGGAAGGGGACTCCAATCACCTCATCTCTGTAGCTTAGGTGCCTAAGATGTAGCCCATATTAAAATCTGCTTCCCCGTAAATTTATTTTCCAATCTTGCCTAAGGTTTGAAAGAAGTAGAAGAAAATATGGAGATTACTTACAACAGCAGAATAAAAACAGTTTTGATTTAATATTAGAAGATTATGATAATAAGGCATTTTAAGAGAAGTCTATTTTTTTCAAAATAATTCAAATGACTATCATGAGTGTTCAGAAATTGCTAAAACACAAATATTTTGGTGCATGGCAAAAATATACTGCTTTTATAACAATATTATAAAACTAAACAAGCAAAAAAAAGTTCTCAATATTTTAACAGCCAGAGTAAGCCAATAGATGGGTAACTTGTAATTAACAGATTTATGGGGAAAAGAACAAGTCATGACTAAAAAGATCTTGTCATTTTAAGTAAAAACAACTAAGGGCTATGAAAAAATGAAAACCTGTATTTGAGTTTCACTTATGAGTCAAATACTTTACGCACTTTATTCCATGTACAAAAGAGATGTGGAAACTATGAATAGAGGAATTATTAAAAAGCAAGCTCTTCATGAATATGTTTCAATATAATACTATTTATTCTTTTAAATCACTCTTCCACTATTTCATTTTTAAGTTATTTTTCACTGAAAATTCCAAGGAGACAATTTGATCAATTCCAGAAAGCTTTCAAACCTATCTTCTACTGGTGTAATTTCTTTAGGGACTAGTATTCTCTGTATTGTTTTAACACTGATGTGTGTGTGTGTGTGTGTGTGTGTGTGTGTGTGTGTGTGTATTTTGCCACAGAACATCAGTGGATTTATTTTTCAAGGGTCTATCTTTCTAAGCTATATTAAATTTTATCTATTCTTCATTTTTGAAGTTATAGAAAGTATTTTTAAAATTCCCTTGCCACTAAAAATAACAGCATTATTTTCTAACTAACCCCTATAACCTGAGTGCCCATGTTCTTTAGAATATATTAACACTGAGTCGATATTCATTTGGTGCATGTATTTCACTCAGGGTAATTTTCTATAGAGGTCAAATCTAACCAGTATGGTTGGAATGTCTTTTTTAAGGTTTTATTTTAGATTTGAAAAATATTAAGACTGAGGAAGTATATTTAATTCTTAAATAGCTCACTTTCCTACTATAGATCATTAAGGAGAAACAAAATGGATGAAGACCTGACTAGTTTTTTTTTTTCTTAAATTCTCCAAAGTCTTAAGACACAGGAATGTGGACATTAGAGCCAGAAACACATGCTGAGCCAATGTTGAGTCCTAAAGAAGAAATCGATGGTAGTGGAGCCAAAAAGTTGTCATGTTGAATATTTCTGCACTAGGAGAGGCAGCATGATATTCTAATGATGTGTAAAAATATAGAACAAACTTGTGTGAATCAAAGTGGAACTCAGACACTCACTGTCTGCCTGCCTGTAAGCAAAGGAACATGGCTTTATCGATGTGGAACATTGTTATAATAAACTTAGCATTGACGCATGAAAATACCTTCTCAAGGGACCTATTTTATTAATAAGACTTCAATTTAAACCCAATGAAAGCTAAATTCAAGTAATAAACCATAGTTAAATATCTTAAGGAATAGACAAATACTTTTCATTTGATAGAATTAATAGGCATCCATGGCAGTTATGCATTCAAATATCTTATGAAATTCTTCACAATTTATCTTCTTTTCCATCTCCCTTCTCCCTTTTATCTATAATTTGGCAGAGGCAAAAGACAAAGAAAATACACATTATTAGAAACAGTCTAAATGCTGTGAATATTACCCAGTGACTTTTTAAAACTAAAGATTGAGAAATATATTTCAATTACAAAGGTTAGTCCTGTCCTATGTTTGTTTTCTTTCCAGAGTAAGAATCAGAAATGTGAAGATTCAATGGAGAATACAAACAAAAGTTTAAGACTGAATGCGTCTTTTGTCTTTCATTTTCTCTATGCTTTATTTCCATCTCTGATGCACATAATAACTCTATTAAACCAGAAAGATATTTTGTCACTTTTTATTTTTCTCCAAGCACTCCCAATTAGCAGGTGACACAAGTAAAAGCACTGTCAGATGATATTAAAGATAGACAAGATCCTACATGGGCACAAATTGAACAATTTAATTGCCTGCAGCCAGTTATCAGCGTGCTGCTGTTATGTTTCTATCCATCCCAGGAAACAATCATCTCATGAGTTATTCCTCTCCATTTGTGAAACTCAAGACCTGGTCTTGTAATAACAGTTACTGAATAACTGAAGTACAGTCTCTTTCCAGTTTACAGGGCAAATCCCAGAAAAGATTATTCAGTTCTTCATGGAAGGAATTAAATAAATCAATGTGTTTAAGAAAATGACTCAATGGTAAAAGGAATAGGCACTCCCTTAGCTATATCCCATGTATTTAACCTATTTGCTTTCTTTTACAGAAGTGAAATAGATGTACGAACATATTAACAATAAAAAATTATAGATCAAGAAAGAAAAGTTACTGTTTGCTGTAGAGATGTAATTTTTTTCAAGAAATTACATTTGTATGGGGCTAACAAGGTTTTTAATATGGGAAGACAAGATTCAACAAATCTTGAAAATGTATTCCTTAAAATAACTTTTCTATTTGATCAGAATTGCACATATATGTGTATACGTACACATCACACATAAAATGACAATATTAACAATTGCATCTTCACTGTGAGACTTAGTTATTAGAAATGTGGACTCATTCAGGCTGTGAAACTGGTGGTTTAACAACTTTGACCATATTCAACATCTGTTAAAATCACATTTTAATGAAGAAACAATTAGAAAACACCTTTAGATCTTAAACTATAGAAAACCACAGGGAGAAGGAAACTCAGCCCAATTTAAATATTTTACATTGATTGACATATTTATGCCCTCACAGGTGCCATACACAATTATTTTAAAAATCCTTTTCAGTTTTAAAATTCATAATATTTCTGCTTTGGTAGGTAAGAGAATGAAAGGGGAGGAAAGAGACTTTAGTGTCCTTACTGCGCTTGTCACATTTAGCAGATTTCTGTTTTAATACTTAAAGACTTTTGCATTAAGTAAAAGGTTTCATACAGAGGGAGAAATACACTGATCTTTTCTGAGAATTAGTTAATTGCTTTGTACAATGATAGGGTTTGAATACATCTCCTCTTAGTCCCTTTTACGACAAAACTTTATGAAAAAGCATAGAGTAGAAAATCACCAGACATACATAATGACTTAAGAAGGACACTTACTGATATCAGTACTAAAACTTACCTAAAGAGAGTAAAAAAGGGAGAAAGAGACTGACTTTGATATAAATGGCAGACAGGGGTATACCTGAAAGAATCATTGCTGGTGAATTCTTTTTTACATCTAACCTAGTGAAACACAAATATTTTTCAAGGGATTTCGAAGTTGACTGATAATTGAATAATGTACTTGCATCCCTTCACACTACAGATAAGAAAGTTGTGACTTAGGAGAGATGTATGGATTAAATCATAGGTCTTATCATTGAC
Source organism: Dasyprocta punctata (assembly GCA_004363535.1). NCBI lineage: Eukaryota > Metazoa > Chordata > Mammalia > Rodentia > Dasyproctidae > Dasyprocta > Dasyprocta punctata. Next base: position 22,627 of record RJWM01024126.1, on the reverse strand, counting down.
ATTTTCACTAGCACATTTATTTGCTCAGTTAAATAAATATTTACAGCTGACCACTAATGCACAAGACCACATGTTAGCACTAGAGAACAAATACCAGTACATCATTCTTCCTGCCTCTACAAAGTGCTTCGTGTTCTTAAAAGGAAACAAATAAAGGCAAATTTAAGCAAAAAATACTTCTATTGGAAATATTATTGTAAATTTTAATATGTAAACAGAGGAGTAAGCTGTTCAGAAATTAACTTAACCACAACTGTCTTCATTTGAAAAAAATACTTTAACATGAAGGAGACTATTATAATTGCACCAGTTTTAGAAGACATGCAGTAGTTTAAAAGGTTCCAACCAGAAGTGGGCTCACATAGCTGCCCTAGGGGAATTATACTAAATAATTAAAATAATTGTCACTGTTTGTGTCTGACTTTCCCCCATAAAACCTCATGTAGTCATGGGGTATGGACTTTTGGGAGGTGACTGAGCCTAGAGATTGTAATTGATTTATTGTCCAATGCTGAAATTGTGGATGAAAGTACTACATCTTTCCTAGGGTGGCTAGCCTGCATAAAATATATGGGACAGAAAGAGGCTTGTTCTCTCTCTCTTTCTCTCTCTCTCTCTGGCTCTCTCTCTCTCTCTGTCTCTCTCTCCCTCTCTCATTGTTTTTGCTATCTTCCACCACCATAAATGGTTGCCCCTCTGCCATGTGCCTCCCTGACTCAAAGCCAGCTGAGCATGGGCTGAAACCTCTGCAAACTGTGAGTTAAATAAATTTCTCCCTTAACTTTGGGCATCAGGTATTTTATCTCAGCAACAAGAGAAATGTAAATAAAACAGAATTTGGTACCAGAGAAGTGTGGTTGTTGTGATATTACCTGGTCATGTGGCACAAGAGTCTTTGGAACTGGTTTTTTTGAAGGGGGAGAGTTAAGAAAAGTTTGAAAATGCCTGCTGAAAAAGTAGAACTGGAACACCTTTGGTTGGTAAGAGCTCAAAAATCAGAAAGCTGGTAAAGACTAGACTAGGGAGGTTTCTGCTAGGAAAAAGGAATGCATTGACTGTTGGACTCCAGAAGATGTATGTTATGGCTTGATATCAAGTTTTTCTGCATTTTGATCATGTTCAGAGATTTTGTCTGACACTGAGATTAAGGGTGGTTTTCTAATTAATCTAGCAAAAGAAATTGCAAGGCAGTCCTACACTGATGTAGTGGCGTGGCTATTCTGAAGGGCTTTCAACCATTTCTATGTTGAGAATCAATAGCAAAGAGCCCAGCAGAATGATTTAAAGCATTGTGAGTCTCGCCAGAAAAGAAGCTCTGGTTAAGATAAAGCAGAAGATATCTTGATTGCTGAGAAGGAAAAAGAAAATAGAAAATGTGGCCTTTGATATCACAAGAAGCAGCAGGACTCCACTCTTTGCAGCCTCAAATTTGATTTGAGGAGAAAGCCACAGAGCACCCACTGCTGAGGACCAGCTTGATGCAGTACAAGCAAGCAATAATTAACATTAATAAATTGGCACAAAAAATAAAGTGAGAATCTGTCCTGGAACTACATGACTTCCGGTGAGGTCCTGGCCTGTTTAAAGACAGTTTAGTCTTTAAGAAAAAGGCCAGACCTTAGACTAGCATATATCCTGTGAAGTTCCGGTTCCTCAAAGCAAGATAACATTGCAACTGAAGACTTTGATTCATGCAAACTCTAGCTCAGCATTCGCAGTTATCAGCTTACTAGTTTACCCTGATCCATTCCTGTGTAATTTTCCAAAAATGCATTGTTCCTCAATTCTTGAACATTGACGGCATCAGCAGTTCAGCTCCACTGCTTCCTGCATCCCACCAGCACACCCCAATCATGCTGTATAACTAATAAAAGCCAAAGACAGTGTGCCTTGAGATCCTAGCCCATCACTGTGCTTTAACCATCTTGGTACCCCTTGTAGCTAAAATATGTATTTTGTCTGTATTTTATTCTTTTGTCATACTTCTGAGCAAGAGATTGGTGGCTTTAGGCCTGGACCCTGATAACTTACCATCTTCCAGAATGGCAGCACCCAACAGAGAATTCCTTGAATTGGTTCCTTGGAATTGGATTCAGAGTGCTCAGTGATCTAGGCACTCAACCCCTACAATAAAAAGAGAGAGAAGCCTAGCTATTGCTCCTGATAGCAGCAGATCTTGGCATCATCCACATGGTGTTGGGTGTATGCAGAATGGAAGAGTTGTGGGATCATAGAGGCTTCCACTCAGATTTCAGAAGACCTTCGAGGCCAGGCAGTGTATCTCTGAGAGGGCAATGGGTGAAGCTGTGAGTGTGAAGCCAAAGATGCAGTGGAGATTCCACAAGTTTGGAGAAGCAAAGAATGTGGATCATCTCAGGAAAACTGTAAGTAGGGAGCAACCTGGACTCAACAGAGGAGCCATGAGAGCTACAACTGCTGAAAGTGCCACAGGAGTGGAGCCACCCAAGCCCTTTTGCATTCACATCTTGCTATAGATTTATCCGAATACTGTGAGTGGAACTACAGGACTTAATGATTACCCTGCCAGATTTTGTATTTGCTTTGGTCTCATTCCTTTCTATCCCTCTCTTTGTACTTTTTGGAATGGAAATCTCTATCTCATGCCAGTCATTGAATGTTGGAAGTGTTTAACTTTCTTTTCATTTGTACGAGGGCTTGCAGCTTAGAGTTTGCCTTAAATATCAGAGGAGACTTTTGACTTGGACTTTGCAGCAATGCTGAAACTCTTAGGAATTTGACAACTCTTGGAGATGGACTAAATGTCTTTTCCATAAAGGGATATGCATGAGTCTTTGGGTGACCAGGGGCAGAATGTTATGGTTTGTGTCTTGATGTCCCCCCAGAACCTCATGTGGTCATGAGGGGTGTAGTGGTTGATGCATTGTGTCAATTTGAGAAATTCAGAAGGGTCCTCACTTTGTAAACATCCTGAGCCTGTGCAAGAGGGGTGCATGGAAATGGTGTGGGTGCTACACCCACCCTAGGAGATGGTAACCTGCTTATACTCTAAGTGAGGAAAAGAAACTTGGTCCCACTTTTGCTCTTCCTGCTCTTGCTGTCTTCTGCTGCCTTGAAATGTTGCCCCTCAGCCATGCCACTCTGCCTTGGAGCCAGCTGATAATGGATTGAAACCTTCACAAACTGTAAAATAAATAAACCTTTCCTTCCTTAATTATGAGTGCTGGGTATTTTGTCCCAGCAATGAGAGAAAAGTAATCAAGACAGGGGTGAGCCTTTTAGGGGCAGGTAAAACTACAGTTTGTGATTGATTCATGATTCATGGGACTATGGGTACGAATGTTACACCTGTCCTAGGTAGTCTGCATACAATTTAAGGGGCAGAAAGAGTCCTTTCTCTCTCTCCCCTTCTCCTTCTCCCTCTCCCCCCCCTCACTCTTGCTCTCGCTCTTTCACTCTCTCGCTGTCTCACACTCTCTTTCTCTCTCTTTCTCTTTCTCTCTCTTTCTTCTGCCTCCATCTCTCTCTCCTTGTAGTTGATTTTGCTGTCTTACACCACTGTGAACTCTTGCCCCTCTGCCATGTGCCACACTGCCTTGGAGACACCTGACTAAGGACTGAAACCTCTACAAACTGTGAGCTAAATAAATGTTTCCCCTTTAACTTTGGGTATCAGATATTTCACCTCAGCAATGAGACAAATAACTAAGTCAATAATAAATACTAATTTTATATAAACTCTGAATATAAGGAAAGAAGGCATCATTTTCAACTTATTTGTTGAAGTCATTATTAACTTGGTATCAAATCCAGACAATCACTTTGATGAAAAAAATTACAGATCAATACCTTTCATGAATATATATGCAAAAAATCCTTAACAAAATACTAGCAAATCAAATCCAGTAGTATTTTAAAAGGCTGATATGTCATATCCAGGTTACATTTATCACAGTAGTATAAGATTAGTTTAACTTTGGAGATGCAATCTATGTAATTCGTCATATGCACAATATAAAGTAATATAAAGAAGAAAAATATATGAACATTTCAATAAAAAGAGAAGTACATTTCAGCTGAAACAGGTCACTTTTAAAGCTTTCTAACAAAATGCAAATGGAACTTTTACAAACTGAGAAGGTACATTATAAGAAACTTCAAGCTAATGTCATATGTAATACATCCACTCTGGATTAGAATAAAGCAAGCATATTTGCTATCACTGCTATGATTCAGCACTGTACTAGAGATGCTCAATTGGCAGTACTTAATTGGTAGTCATTGTAATAAATAATGAAGAACATAAAAGGTGTAAAGACTAAAAAGAAGGAAATAAAAAATGTTGCTATTGGTATAATGCTTTATTTTTTGCATAGAAGATCCCCAGGATTCTGCCAGTTACTAAAAATGATACATTAATTTGTCAAATTTGTAGGCTATAAAGTTAATATACAAAGCCTTCTGCATTATTATTTGTGTAATAGAACACAAAATATCTGGAAACTAAAATAATAGATATTCCATTTATGAAATTGTCAGAATATAAAATAGAGATCAATTTGATAAAAGTTGTGCACTAAATATACAGATCTAATTGAGAAAAATTTTAGAAGGTATAAATAAGTGCAAATATTTAAGAGTTCATGAATTGAAAGAGTCAACATAGCCAACATATTTTATTTCTTTAAACTGATCTATAGTCAAAAAATCAATCAAAATCTTAGCAGACTTTTACACAATTTGATAAATTGATTGCAAAATTTACATAAAAGTACAAACTGATAAGTTGATTCTGAAATTTATATAAAAGTAAAAAAAACCCTAGAAAAACCAAAATAATTTTTGAAAAGAGTGAATTTAAAAGAGATATATTACATTATTTAAATAATTGTTATAAAGCTGAAGAAAACAAAATAGCATATAACTGGTAAAAATATAGATACAGCAAAGAATCAGTGAGGCCAAACAGTAAATGCACACATTAAAAAATATCAAAAATGCATTTTCGACATCTATCATATTTTTCAAAACAATTCCATAAGGGAAGAAACTTTTTTAAAAATGGTATTGGAAAAACTGGATATTCAGATGGAAAATACAAACATCATCTTACTACACAAAATCAGTTAATTTTTTTAGTAGAATACAAAAGGTATATGGAAATAGTTAATTAGAAAATTATTCATAATAGGACCCAGAAGTAATTTACTACAGTAAGTATACAACATTTGGGCTACATAAATAAAAATTTTAATACACTAATAAAATTTCAACTAAATTCACTAATAAAATTTCAACTAAAGCAGGCACAAATACTTTAACAATATAATAATAAAATAGCATATACAGATATGTGTAGCCTGACTTGAACATTATATGACATATGCATATATCAAAAAAGAGAATCAAATAGATACTTCATAAAAGACAGTATCCAACTAATCAATGAAATTATGGAAAGATTCTCAATATAGTTTCATGAGAAAAATACAAACAAATTGAGATATTACTGTGTATCCATTAAAGTGGGTAAAATTTTTTAAAATTTACAGTACTAAGTATTGGCATATGTGAAGGAATTAGAAATGTCATATACTAGTTTTCAAAATCTAAAAGTGGAACAACCAGTTTGTAAAATGTTGGGGAATTTTCTAAAAATACTAAATATATGCCCACTAAATACTACACTCCTTGTCTCCTTACAATGTTACATAAAGAATCACACTCAGAAATCACTCAAGTGAAAAAAAAATAACATTTATCTTTGTGTATATTCATATCCACAAAGATTTGAGGATGTGCACGTGAATATTTGTATCCACTATATTCATAATAGGGAAAAAACCCATACACAACCACACTTCCTTTCAATCACTATAATTAAAACAAAGGCTGAAGAAATGGGTTTTCACCAAACCCACTAATCGATCTTGATGTGGAGACAAATCTACTGGAGCAAACACAGGGGCCAGATAGAAGTGCAGGTAAAGGCTGATAAAACGAAATTACTGGGAGACTGAGCATAGAGGGAGAAAACATCCTCATAGAAAATGAGTTAAGCATGCTGACCCAGACTTTCAACTAAATATCAAAGAACAATAGTGCTTTAGGGGGCTTTAATGCATGGCTACTCTGAATTGATTTTATTCTAGACATACTGGAGTCACTAAGAGTCAAGGGCTTTCACGACTGAGAACATAATGTCAAAACATTTCCTTATCTCCCAATCCATGCAGCCCTGTTTAAATCACTCTAAGTCTGCATAGCACAAAAGGAAAGAGAACTTACTTTCTCTAGGAATCAGGTGGTTGAGTAGCCTTTCTGCCTTGTTATCTGAGAACATCTACACTTGGGAATCATGTTTGCACTCTTTCCTGCTGTATCTGGTACAGGTAGTAGATTTTCTGGTTCGGATATGAAGGGAGCACATCAGCAGTGAAGACTATCTGAAGTCAGCTCAAGCCATGTCCAGTGGTGACCTGGACTGGCATAAGTCAAAAGCAGAAGGTGGCCAGTTGTCTGGTGTACAAAACATATACTCAATTGGTAGAAGCACAAACAAGGGCAGATGCTAGTTGATCTTATGCAGAGGATAGCATGCTCAATTCACCTTGCAAGACCGAGGTCATCCTCATGGAAGTGAGTGGTCAGGAAGTCAGATTTGGATAGTAATGTAATATAATATCAGGTCTTGTATTCTAGCAGAGAAGTTTGCACAACTTTAGGTTAGTTAAAAAATACAAAAGAATCACTTAAATACTGTAAGTTTGTTTGATGACTTGTCCAAATGCCAATCAATATTTTTATAAACCAATGTTTATTTTTTCCAAGTCACAGTATGAGAAAAAAATATTAATTGAAAAACTCAGTCTATAAAGACATCAAAATCATTCAACTGACTTAACTGATTTAACATGGTTAAAATTCAATTAAAATGTAACATGTTTAAAATTTCAGAAACTTACTACTTTTTTAAAAACTTGACAAACATGGCAAAATTTATAAGAAAATAAATTTACATAAGAATTCCAAGGGATAAAAACAAATCACATGAGCAAAATTGGAAAACGTAGACTATCAAATATCAAGATCTATTACAAAGCAATTACTTTTAAAACAATATTACAGCCACAAAGATAGACAAATAGGAAAATAGAGCAAAATACACCATTTAGAATCTAATTCATAAATATTTGTCATTTTATTTCTGACAAGAGTGAAGTCAGAAAAATTGATGAAGTATCACATTGTCAGGAAATGATGTTGAATCAGTTCAGTATCCATACAGATTAACAGAAATCTTGACCTTTACACCATACTATATGCAAAATCAAATTGCAGCTGGACTGCAGATCTAATTTTAAAAATTAAAATAGCAATGCTTCTCAAAGAAAACAGAAAAAAAACTCTTAACAAACCTGGAATATTCAAAGATCTCTTAAAACACAGCATTAGACATGAACAGAATTAGCTAGAACAGTAAGATTAGAGCATCTGCCTATCAAGATGTCATCAAGAGTCTCAAAAATGGGAGTCATAAGGAAGTAGAAGATACAACATAATTGCCTCTAGTAGGAAAATACAAGAAAACCAGTATGAAAGAATACATATGCACACTCATTTTTATAACAGCACAGTTTTTAATAGCTAAATCTTGGAAGCAAGCTAAATGCCCATCAACCAATGAATGGATAAAAAGGATATGACTATTTATGTAATAAAGTATTACTCAGCCATAAAGAATGACAAAATTTTGACCTTTACAGCCAAATAGATGGACCTTGAGACCATAATCATCAGTGAAATAAATCAGAAACACGTATAAATATCACATTAACTCTCTGGTGTGAGAAACTTAAATTTTAAATAAGAATCAAAATGTGCAATACATATTGTGAAACAGGAAGAAACTGTTCAAAAGAAAAAGGAACTAAGGAGGGAGAAGAGGGAAAGGAAGGAAGGGAAAGAAAAATCAGAAAAGAAGAATAAAATGAAAACAGTGCTTTGTGAACAAGGAAGGGAAGGGAGTTTGAAAGAAGGGGATGGGAAAGGGGGAAAAAAGAGGAATCAAGACATGTCATGTTCAAATACAAAGTCTGTATAATAAAGATGTTCTTTATGTAAACATAAATTGTACCAATAAGTTTAAATAAAATTTAAAAAAAACTAAAATAAAATAAAATAGGAAACAAAAACATATAAAAAATTTGAACAGACAAGTCATAGAAAACATATATAAATGACCAATAAATAAGCTTACAAAAGGATGGTTAATTTCAATTGTAATTGGGAAAACATAAGTTAAAATAACTGTTACACAACCCTGAAAAAGAAACGATGAAGAACATAAATAAAAGTGAAATTTAGGTAAGATTGTATTGCAATGGATACTCTCCTGCACTGCTAATGGAAATATAAATTAATAACCATCACCTTGGAAAAATGTTTTGTAGTATCAATAAAACTAAATATGTGCATGTTCTGTAATGAGATATGGCATGTTCATTGAAAGACATGTAGAAAATTATTCTTAACAACACTTTTAACAGACAAGACCTGAGAGCTACATTGCATAAATAATAAAACAATACACAAATGAAAGTATTGTCACACAATGAAAGATTGCACAGAATGAATATTGCACAAACTAGAAACAAAAACAAAATTGTGGACAAATCTCATAAACATAGTATTGAGAAAAAGAAGATAGATAAAAAAGTTTCTATTTATAAAAATTCAAAAACACAATCAGGCATGGTGACGCACAACTATAATTCCAGCTACTTGGGAGACTGAAGCCAGAGGATGGCAAATTCAAGACAACCTATGGAATTTAATGAGACCTTGTCACAAAATAAAATTTCAAAAGGACAAGTGATTTGGCTTAGTGATAGAGCACTTACCTAGTATACCCAAGGCCTTGGGGTCAACCCCTAGTACTGCCAAAAATGTCAAAATCAGGCAAAATGGACCTATAGAGTAATATAGGGGTGGATAACATTTCAAAAGGAATTATAGTAAGGATAGTTGCAGTATTCTATTTTCTATTCTGAAACATCCTGCACAACTCTCCAAACTCCCAGAGTGAAGGAGAGTTGAGGATGAAGAAATGGTGATAGGGGTCAGAATGTAGAAAGCTGAAGTCAGGTGGAGCCCTCTTTCCAGATGGGAGAAATGGAACTGTTCAATGACTGCAGTGAATTTATTTATACACTCGAAAGGCTGTTGTTAGTTAAAACCCCTCTGCCTAGCAACTTGTTTGCCTGCCTCACCTTGGGTTTTCCGTGTTCCCGTAGCTGGAACAGCTTACTCACATGGCTCACTTCAGGCTCTCCATGTTCTCAGACCTGGCCTTGCTTTAGCCCCACACACATAATCAACCTCCATTTCAGCCAGTCCCTGCATCTCCCCCTTTCGTTTTGTAGTTGTAAGCAGTGTGCGATCAGTTGAAGTTGGAAGAGCTATGTTTGGAGGACCCTGTAGAAGTCCTTCTCATTGTTGAACACTTTCCATTCTGAGTGAACTTACTCATTTAGGCTAAAGATTCCCAGTCCAAGGACTTGAGGTCCCTGAATTTAGCAATTTAACCCTATATAGCCCATTAAACCATAAGAGTAGTCAGTTACCAGTGTAGCTGGCAATTGTCAGAAAGTGTTAGTAATTTTAGGGTTTTAGGGTTTGGGGATTTTTTTAAGCTAACATGTAATTCTGGCATTGTTTTATACACCTCAAGCTTATACTTTTCTGCTGGATGTTCAAGACCAAATTAAGGTGAGACCTGTATTAATCAATTTTTTGCTATCTATCAAGGTCGGTTAAATCTCCTCTGGATTTACCTTGGAACCATGTATAGTACCTTAGTTCTTCTATCAGTGTCAGCCATCTGAATGAATCACAGCCATTGCTTGACCAAGTTGCTTTCTGTGAAATCTTGGGAGACATTTTCCCCCTGGTCACTCTCTTTGGGTACACTATACACCATAGATCTCTTACCTAGGTGGTCTTGCATGAAGTCACTAGTCAATAATAATGACATAGATCTTTTAGCTATGTGGTCCTTGTTCAGAAGATTGGGAGCTCATTGAGTTGTAGGATGTCACTAGAGAGATTCTTTTATGTCCTGGGCACTTACTAACCTCAGAGGACTGTGGTCAAAGCACTGGCTCTCCTCCTGATTCATCTATCTTTCTAGTTTTTAGTCTCCAAACCTCGGTTGCTGAATATTCAAAAGAGAAGGTTAATGATATTACATTGTAATGGGAGAAGTGAATTTAAGTATTATAATTTTATCTGAATATCAAGCACCTTGAAATACAAAATAGAACTGTTATTTTCTACCAGCCATAGATGTTCTTGTATTTGTATTCCTTTGAATGTCAACAGACAGCAGTTATATAGTTTTACACAGAACACAGAAAATTAGAAATCAAAACCCATACCTAATATTGCAGCATCACAATCTTGAAGACTTTTTTTTTCTTTTCTTTTTTTTTTTTTTTTTGCACCAGGGATCAAACTCACAACCTCACACTTGCCAGACAGGCACTTAAGCCCACGGAGCCAAACTCCTGGCCCTAGTTTTTTGAGGCAAGGTTGCATTATGTAGCTCAGGCTGGCCTTGCACTCGTGTTGTAGCCTAAGCTGGCCTCGAACTCACAACATTCTTCCTACCTCAGCCTCCTGAATGTTGGGATTAAAAGTGTGCACCACCACACCCAGCTTGAAGACATTTTTGTAATACACTTAAATTTCTTCTTTTAGTTTTTAGGTACCAAGAATTGACCTTGTGGTTGCCAGGCAGGCACTGTGCCACTGAGCTATATCACTGTCCTCTAAATTTCCATTTTGACATTAAATAGCCTTTTTAATCAATCATCTCTATCTAGTACATAAGAAGATTTTACCTAACTCATTGACTTTAAATTGAATGTCATTGAAGAAATTTGTGACTTTGTCTGGATTGTTTAATGTCTAGGCATCTCTAAGTATATAGGTACATACATAGCATATACATCACATAAAATTTTTGTTATTGTTATTGACTAGTGACTTCATGTTGATTTGACATGAACCTCCTATCACAAGTAGTTGGAGCACAAAAAAAGGCAAGTGTCTGAATCTGAAAGAAATGGTCTATAAACAATCCCTGCTTTACATTTTGGAAGACCTGTGTATCTGAAGGCATGAACATATTTAATACAGCACAATAATAATAACAATCAATAGTTATAGCCATATGAAAACTTTTTGTTTCTTAATTTAGCTTTGTACCCAAGCACCTTTAAATCAGAAAACCTTATCGTTTCATTTTTAGAAAATTTAATCTTTAGTTGATGATCAATGTAAACGTATCACAATGATATAGTTTAATAATATTTATTGCTATCTATCAAGGTCAGTCTCCCATAAGACTATAAAGATCATTGGTGTTTTCTATTAGTGAACAAGACCTAGATAATGTTTCCAGGCAGCTGTTTTCTTATTCATTAATTGGAGTTCTATCCAATAATTTCTCCTCACCCTAAGGGATTTTTGTATAATTATCTTAACAATTTTTTGATTACTTATGAAAACCAGAGCATATCACTTGGCACATATCACTTAACACATACATAAACAACAATATGCATTACATTTATAAATACAATTTTAATATCACTTTGACCAGCCAGCAACTTTGGTGGAATCATGCTTTCTAAAACTAATTATAAACAAAAGATCCAAAAATGCCAAAAAAGAAAAAAGAAGAAGAAGAAGAAAAGAAAAGAAAAGTAGAAAAAAATTTGTTGACCTCAAATAAATAACAGCTGTTCACATATAGGACAAAGAGAAAACAAATGATTGCATAGACCATATGCTTATAATATTAGAGCACACTCAAACATGTTTTTGGCCAAACTGAACTATAATAATTTTTCTACAATTTCAGAAGTCTACAACCATAAAGAGACTAGTTAGAATTTTTGTAGGTCCATCAGCAGAGATCTTTCACAAGAATTTGGAATAAACAAAATCTTTTATCTATAGTTAATATGTACTTTTTAATTTTATTTTGCTTAAGAATACTGTCAACTTTTGCATTCCTTTCTTTCATGTACATTTCAACTCAGTTATCTCTAGACACTCTGTTGCCTACTTAGGCCTTTGATATCCACTTTTGGTTACCATCTTCTGGGTATCCTAGGTCAGTTTCTTTAATTGGCCCCAGGTCAGGTTTAGCCCCATCCTTATCTAACAACAGTGGCACAGTCTCTGAGGCATCACTGCCACAAAATTGAGAATCAACTTCTTGAAAGGTGGAACCAATTCTTTCTCCAGGTCTGGGTCCATGATGCATCCAGACAGCATATTCTGGCACTCAGGCCATTTATCATTCTCAGGAAAGACACAAGCACACCCTCAACCCTAGTGAATACTAGACTGGGTCTCTTTCATTAAGCAAAATGAAGATCTTTGCAAAGGACACTTCTAGCTTCTTTTCCTTTACCCGATTGAGTTGTCTTTCTGCTGCTATAGCTACATGCTTAGTGGAATTTAAAAGTTAATAGTATATAAAGGCAAGTCAAGTGTATTATGAGATGTGAATTTTGTAGGGAAAAATTTCTCCTGTTTTCATAATTGAATTTTGAGCATCTGATGAGCCTATTTTAACAATTTCTTGACCTTGAAAGTTATAAGGAATTCCTATCATAAGGGAACTGTGAAAAGTTTTACAAAACTTTTGGAAGGCAGCACTCAAATAGGCTGGGCCATTGTCAGTCTTATGTGCCTGCAGACAGCCTTGAGCCACTGGAGATGGGTGCTGTGGTCCCCAGCTCTATTGACACCCAATGATCAGCAGACTCAGGAGTGGCCATGGTGAAAAATCCAGGGAGAGCATTGTTCCCCTGCAATCATCAGTGCACCTGCCCACCCACTCCCTCACCTGCCAACCCAAGAGCCTTGCCTCCAACCATGCAGCATGGTCCAAGTGCCTTGGGATGGGCAGGCCAGCAGTTTAAAGGCTCAGTGGGGCACAATGGAGTTCATGCTGCAGCACCAGCTGCACTTTTGCCCCTCAGTCTGCCCATCATGGTCTGCAGTGGCCTGTAGACACCAACTCCATGGCATAGGATTCTGCAAGCTGCTAGTAACACTGAGTCTAATCTGCTATGCTGAAACAGGCTGAGCCATGCTGCCTCAGGGCAACTCTGCAAACTGTAGCATCCCCACTGCTTAATGGGGCCAGGGAAGTCCCCACTGGAAGTTTCCCAGAATAGGTTGGCTTTCCACATCCGTTTTTGGTTTATACTCACTTGCCCAATGAGATCCTCATCTACACTTTGGACAGATACTAGAAGTTTTGTGGAAGAGATAGATAATGGCTGTTCTGCCCTTACAGGTGCAACAGAACAATTTTGGGCAAAATGTTCCCAACATCTGCAGCTAAAACAAGTAACCTTGTTGCTTTCCATTTCCTCTAGGCTGTGGCTGAATAACCTGAGTGATAGTTACTGCCAAGGTAGTCCCTGGTTCACATAAGAGGCCAATGTCTGTGTAAACTTGATCAATCTCAGACAGCATAGCCCATGGTATGTAGACCCCTAAAGCTTCTTTATGTCATATATTTGCATTTTCAAAGGCCAATTGTTGAACAATTAACCTAAGAGATGACTATTCTATGAAGGATGGAAATCTCAGCTTGTGACACAGAAAAATTTTCTACACTGGGAAAGTAGATGTAGTCCCTTGTGATGCAGTCAATGTTACCAATTTTACTTTGGGTGGCTGTGAAGTGGAAGCCACAGCAAAACACTCCTCTAGTGGGAAAAGATCTTTTTTGTCCCCTATAGCTCCTTCATTACCTGATCGAGCAAAACTAGAGGGTTTAAGCTCTATCAGGTGGGGGGCTTTTTCTCAGCCATCTTTTCTCTGGTTGGAACTTAATTTTAAAGTAGTGTTCCAAGCCAAATCTTCTGTGGTCTTCTCAATAAGCTTACAATCATCAAGACACTCCCTAATCCAAGTCCACAAAAGAAAAAGGCAAATACAGGAATCAATAATAAAGCAAGCATTTCTATGTACATCTGTTGTTCTTGAGAACCTGTTTGCTCAGTGTTACACCTGATGATGAGATAAAAGTTAATGATATCAATACATCTCTGGGATCAATATTGATGATGGTATCAGTGCACTTCTGTCCCTTTTGTGTGCACAACTATTAATGTCCTCTTACCTTCTTGAGTTTCTTTGTACCCTGAACCTCTGTTCATGATCTGAAATGCCATATTTAGTGCAGCTCACAAAATTCCTTGGGTGAAGGATGGTGGAGGATGAAGAAATGAAAATAAAGAGTCAGAATGCAGAAAGCTGAGGTCAAGTGGCACTTTCTCCCTGGATGGAACAAAAGCAATTGATCAACAACTGCAATGCATTTATTTATACACTTTGAAGGCTATTGTCATTTGAAATCCTTCTGCCTAGCAACTTGTTTGCTTGTATTGCCTTGGGCTCTCCATGATCTCAGAGCTGGAACAGATGTTCATGTGGCTCACCTGTGGCATTTCATATTCTCAGGACTGGCCTTAATTTAGATCCAATGTGTGACTGATCTCCAGCTTCAGCTGCTCCCCACACTATACTGGGTAATAGTTTTAAAGCTATTTTCAAATTACAAAAGTCTTTCAATTTGTGTTCTTTTGCTTTGTGTCTGTATGTGTCTTATAATTTAACACAAAGTTTTAATGTCTTTAAAACCCTTGAATATAAAGTTTTTTCTGTTATCTCTAATAAGTGAATTGCAATATTTTCATTAGAACTTGTCAAACTTTTATAAAATTTTATTAAAATAGAACTTAGAGAGTGTGACAAACATAAATTGTTACAGATACTAGATCTATAATACAAAGTTGGAAGAAAAATTATTTTGTTCTTGAGGAATAGGAGGTAGAGGTTGAGGGCATGTTGATCTATTCTAGTTCAGGAATGGCTTCTCAGTGAAGATGAAATACTAGGATATTAACAAACCAGCCCTGGAAGGTGCCTGAGGTACAGCTGGTACAAGGACCCTGCAGTGGAGACCACTGTCAAATGTATCAGGCTAAAAGCTGTGCCTCATGTTTAAGATGAAAAAGGGAGAATGGGTTTGTAATAGGTCTGGCATATCAGGCTAGAGCCAGGTAATGAAAAACCTGGTATTAACATGCATTATTAACATGTGTCAGTCCAATTGCTACAGGGTTTAAGTACTAAGGAATTTAAATTTTAGCCTCAAGATGTTGGGTAATCAAGTTATTTATACAAAAGTTTGAAAAATGCCATATGTGCATGCATGTGTGGGGTAACGACAGTGGATAACAAAGAGAAGTACAGAAGAAAGTGACTACAGTGGAGAACTGAAGAGGCAGATCCATCAGAAGGTGACCACAATGTAGTGTGTGAGATGCTGGTGGGAGATTCAATTCACAATACCGATTTAAGAAAGGAAGGCCTATAAATATACTCACTTTTATAATATCTGTATTTTTATCACAAACATTCTTATAATTAGTTACCCAATTCTTATATTATTTAAGCAATTATAGACTCCTTAGGCTTTTAAACTAAGATACATATGAAGGTTCTGTATTTTACCAATGAATCTTGAACAGAAAATCAAATACAGCTCAAGAAGGAAGGCTATTTCTGCTTTGCATCTTTAAAGGCCATGTATTTTCCATTAGAGTATCCTTGAACGTCAATCCCATCAGTTTATGATCTGTAATAAGTCCTCCAAGGTAAGAACCTACTATTCAATCCTTTAAAAATTATGTACAAAATAGAAATACGTTGAAAATAGCAACATGACTTTCTGGAGTACTAGGGTCTTAGATATGGTTGTACAACCTGTATTTTACAGATCTATTATATGGCTTACTGGTTTGTTTCAGTACACAGTCTTGTGGGTTCAGTTTCCATTTAGAATATATTCAGCCTTAAGCCGGGCGTGGTGGCGCACGCCTTTAATCCCAGCACTCGGGAGGCTGAGGTAGGCGGAGCGTTGTGAGTTCGAGGCCGGCTTGGGCTACAACGCGAGCGCAAGGCCGGCCTGAGCTACACAGTGTGACCCTGCCTCAAAAAACCAGGGCCGGGAGTTTGGCTCAGCGGCTTACGCACCTGTCAGGCAGGCGCGAGGTTGTGAGCTCGATCCCCGGTGCCACAAAAAAAAAAAAAAAAAAAAAAGAATATATTCAGCCTTAAATTTCTGTTACAAGGGCAGCAGTTATTGAACTGCTAAATAAACAGTTCTTCACAGAGACAAGACTACAGTACAGCCTGATTTCATTTTGTATACCCAGGAACTATGAAAAGGGAGTGAATTATCAAGAACATAATAGATGTACCATAAATATATATTGAACTGAAAGACTTCATATTAGTTTCTGTTATAATTTCAGGGAGATATTTACAGAAGAAAACATCTAACTCAATGTCTAATAAAGTGAAAGAAAGAGATCGTAACTGTTTAGTGTTAGTGTGGCAAAACAGACGTGAACCCCTGACCTGCTGCCTGACTCCTCCACTTTCGAGCTGTCAGACCAGGAGCAATCACAACCAGCTACCCGAATCTCACTTTTCTTACGCACGACACAGAAATGATAGCAATATCTTAACTCGCAAAGCCCTTGGAATGATCGCATATGACAGGGCCCATAAAAGAGCTTTGAAAATTCAGTCACTGCTGCTAAATTTTATGACCAGAAAATTCTGCCTTTGTCTGTGGGAAAATTATTTGAATCTTACTTTTCCCTATAAGGACTAGAAGAAAGGACTCAAATCCTTATTATTGGAATCCATTTAATCATTTGTGAATTCTGCATGCATGCATTTGTTGTGCTACACACTATGTAGTACTTCATTGCCATTCTTTATTGAGTCTGGAGTTTAGTATTTTGAAAAACAAAACTTTCTGTATCATTATTCTGGAAAGTAAGTTGAATTCTCCACCTCTGAGGTCATACAGAGGTATTTTTCACTTTTTCTTTTCCTTCCAAAAGTGGAAGAGCCAGACATAATAGTTTATTTTTAGCTTGTATTCTTCTTTCTTTAGAAGTTCATATTTAGGCATTGCTTCTAAGATGGAGATATAAATATGATATATCCTTGTAAATGTCTGCATTTCACAAACCTGAAGAAATGCTTTCACTTTGATATATGGGAAACTGATGAGATGATTATCCCAGGTAGGAGGGTAATATTGCCACTCCTTAATAATGCTTCTGTGGGGGTAATG
The DNA here is from genome assembly GCA_004363535.1 of Dasyprocta punctata. Lineage (NCBI taxonomy): Eukaryota > Metazoa > Chordata > Mammalia > Rodentia > Dasyproctidae > Dasyprocta > Dasyprocta punctata. Next base: position 5,397 of record RJWM01024126.1, on the reverse strand, counting down.
GAAACCAGAATGAATGCTTACAGCTTCTCTATACACTCCTAGCACACCCTTAACATTGTAGCTAAGATTATGCACGTGTGTCAGCCCAAGTACTGCACTAGTGTTTGAGGCCTCTCATCAGAGGAGCATGACCCATCCCCACACACGTCACACCTGTCCAGTCTCATGTGCGGAAAAGAAGACATAAATTCTAACTCATTTAATTTTTCCAGAAAGTCTACAAAATACATTTTAATTGTCTCCATTTCTTAGAGAAAGTACAACTAAAATCATTCCATGATGTAGAAACAATTTATTTAAGACTCTCTCACACACACATACTCCATCACCACCATCACCATAACACAAAAAGAAAATTACAAATAACACAAATAATATACATTTGGGCCTTGGACATGAGTTGGCTGTTATGGACCCTGTTGCTATTCATAGTTGTTTTTCTTTTGCTGGCTTATTGTTTTGTTTGTTTCATTTTAAATTAGGTGGTACTTACCAAACTCACATTATACAATAAATATCTATATACCTTCCACAATAGTCAAAGGAGATTAATGAGTATTTTACATTCTAGCTTTACATGCTGAAGACAACTGGCAGTGCATATACATGTGTATTTTATATAATTTTATATGTTATATAGGAAATATATATTGAAATCAAATTTTAAATGGAAACAAAGAAATATTAGTCATGTCCATATTCTCCATATAACCCCAAGAAGAAAATACATTTGATACAGTTATAACCAATCTTGTAGATTAAAGATTAGCAGTTAAGGATTGATAATAGAGGCTGAAAATGTTACTCTTTTGTTTAAGAGCATTACTAGGCAAGCAGCATGCATTCCAGGTAGAGAAAAATCAGCAGCTCCTGAGAACCTGCCATGTTGGGTCTGGGAGAATCCAACCAGAAGACAACTAGCCAGCCTTCCTGGTAACTGGTGCAAGTGATGCAGATTCCAGGAAGAGAGAAGTCAGCACCTCCCAAGAGCCTACCTGAGCATGGGCTGAGAGTCACCACCCCACCCGCCTAAGTAACCTGCTGGTTCAGAGGACTGGCTAAATTGATAGCAACTAAGGTACATAAAGCAACTAAATGCTTGTATTATTTGGTTGATTTTGCAGGCTGGGGCCAGCAGTCTGAGCATCTCTTGGGAGGATGACAGTATGCAATATAGCAAATATGGGGGATTTCCTTCTATCTTGTCTTTGAAATCCATTATTGTCCTCACTGTTTTGCTTTATTCTGATTAATCATTTTGCTTTATTCAATATTCTGTTTTGATTGGTTTTATTCTGTTTTGTTTTTATTTTGCTACACCTGATGGAATGGACAACTATTGTGTGTTGAAGACCTCTACGAAGCAGCTCTGAGCAGGATTTAAAATTTACTAATTGGCATTTTATTTATCTGTGAGCCTGTGCTAGGCCTAGGCCCCTTGCCTGGCGATGGGAGCTGATTCACAGTAAATGAATCTCTATGAATCACTGGTCCTGAGTGAGGCCTGTAGTGGCCAATGAGGTCAGAGATACCTCAAAGGGCAAGGTAAAGAAGGTCGCAGCTGAGGACATCTTGGCTCCGTAATTAATTATGTTACTAGAGACTGCCCTGCAGGCATCTTACTCTGCAGGGCATCACATTCCCATCACAAAGGCCATCTTGGAGATAAAATAGTCCTCCTTTTCTGGCACTCTTTCCTACTTGGAGATGTCCTTGAAGTGACTCCCAAGTCTTGCTCAGTTCTGGCACCTCCCTCAGCACCTCCCTCAGTATCCCTTCTCTTTGTCTATTTGAAAATATATCCGGATGGTCCAGAGAAGCTCTTTATCTTAGCCCTCATGATAACTGCAGAGTTCTTGGTTACCATATGAAACAAACAAAGCCACTAATAAAATCCCCAATGTCACCGAGGAGAGAAAGTTATTCTATATTGGAGCGGCACCATGAACAATGCTGAAGTTTTGGTTAAAAAAAAATTAGAACCAAATCTAGCTCCAATCAATATCTGATATTTATTTAGTAGTTAAAAAACTATACATAGTGAAAAACTAACTTTTTCCTAGATACATTTGTGATTGTAGTAGGCTCTTCCTCCCTGAACTTAGACTCCATGGTCTTAGTTGATTCCAATTAGACTGAATTGGATGGAATGACTTAGAAGGAATGTGTCATATTCCATCACTAAATGTCTTATCCAGTCAGGTATCATCAGGAGTTTTTCTCTTTAATTATTTCTATTAGCATCATTTCCATTTGTACTATCAGACAATTTGAAAGCTCTCAAGAATGTGCCATGACACAAATTATATCTATTTTTTACATTATCTTCTTATAAAGATAGACTACCCCCAAGTGTAAGATTCACCTTGAATTGTGACAGCTGCCTTCTAATTTCAGTATTTGTTCTTCATTTATTCTCTGTTATAATCTCTAAATGGCATAATATGTGGTTAGAATGACAAGTGCCTTTCCATCTCCACAAACGAAGGTGAACTCAAGAAGGAATCAAAAGACACCTGTCAATCACAACAAAAGCAAGCTGGCCCCAGGTGTAGTACTATGTAAATTGATCCACAAATTCACTTTCTGCTTTTATTTGATGCTTTTTTTCTGCTTCACCTCACAGCCTTTAAGATTGTAGAATGTACAATGTAAAAACTCACCTTTGTTCCTTCATATCTTATCAAAAAACTAATGCAACAATATAAAAACAGAAAATGGTGCTTTTAAAAATATCTTTTGGCCCTATGTATTTTTCTTTGAACTTAGTTTCATGGAATGCCTATCATGTTAAAAGTAATCTGCAAAATAGAATGCCTCAATAGAGGTAAATCAATATTTTCTTTAACAGAGAGAGTGCTTCTTGAAGACACACAGGTACATAATTAAACATAATAAAACATTTCCCAAGGACAGATCACTACTGTGAAAAAATCAAACTCACATTCATTTGTGCTTTACCCTTGTGAGAACTTCATAACTTGAATTTTAATAAAGGGATTTAGAGAACTATTTTGATAGGTGTTTTTAGAAAATGATAGGCACTCAGCTTAGAAAAACCTAAACTGAAAAGGGATAAATTTAGAGCACATGGTATAGACAGTAAAAGCACTAAATGGTGGTTAGGTGAGTGACTTCCACTTACTCTTTAATGTTTCGCATTTTCCAGAATTTGTATATGTGCTGCCAAAGCGAGCACACATTTTCCAGAATTTCTACTGTTTACATTTGTCTTAGTTGCTTTCCTCACTGCTGAAACAAAATACCTGATACCCACAAGATAAAGGAAGAAAGGTTTATTTAAGGTCACAGTTTGTAGAAGTTTATGTCCACAGTCAGCTGGCTACCAGGCAGAGAACATAGCAGTGTGGGATGGCAGAGGAGAAACAGTCCATGCCAGGGCAGGCAGGGATGAGCAAGCAACAAGTAGCAAGTTTTCCTTTCTGTTTCATCCCATGCAAGCTACCTGCCTTTTGGATGATGCCACCCACAACCAGGGTGGAGCTTCCCATTATTCAAACCCAGAACTATGATTAATTAATGAACTAATCCAGTACCACACACCCTTAATCTTCGTATCACATACCCTAGATCATCCATCTCAGGAAAACCCCATCTCTGAGTGCATGAGACTTTGGGGAGCTATCTAAATACAAGCTGTAACAACATTAACTGAGATTTCCATACAAAATTAAAAACAGGATTCTTTTCTAATAACAAGTAAAATTAGTAAAGATGAAGATATTAAAAGTATATTAATTTAGGAATAATTGATATCACACAATTTATAATTATAGTTATTTAGAATTATTATAAATTAATATATTGACTCTGAAACACGCATTTATTAGTTGAAATTCTTCAAAAACTGAAGCAAGTATTTGGACAGAGGTACATACAGGTGATTTTAAGAAATGCAGTGAAAAAAATGAACATGTAAAAATAAGAGAATTCAAAATTTCACTAGTGAGTGGATGATCTCTGAAATATGACAATTCAATCTGGCAATGGACCATCTACAAAACTGCAGAATAGTTTCACCATGACTAGAAAGAACCTAAACCACTTAGCCACTAATTCTTGCTATTTATTGGTTGAGACACTCCTGGTGAGAATAACTCCCTGACAAGTACAGATTTAAAGTCAAACATAGGCCTCTGAGAAAGGAAGCAGGAAGCTGGAAGTGTGGATAGAATCACATGCTAAGGACTTTGGAGATGGGCTGAGGAAAATGAGACAACTACGTCATCTGTATTACTTGTATTACTGTGGGCAATTTAAAGCAAGATAGAGCTGCACAAAGCAGAAAACTATCTGAATGGGTTCTGCTTTTAAATATTGAGTGCACTCAGTAGAAGTTACAAAAGGATGATAAACTGATTTCACAATGTCATTCTTTCTATCTACTTAGGGACTCTGTTATGGTTTGTGTCTAGACGTTCTCTCAAAGCCTCATGTGATCACAAAGGTTTTTCAGAAGTGGCTGAATCTAGAGTGTGTGATTAATTCCTAGTCCAATGCTGGATTAAGGGCGCTGGGATTAAGGGTGAGTGATTGCTAGGTCAAGCCCTCATTGGATTTTCACCACCCTAATCCCAGCAGTTTGGATAAGATAAAAGGGACAGAAAGAGGCTTGTGTCTCTCTGTTTCATTGCCTGTGCTGTCTTTTGCTCCCACGAACTGTTTTTCTTCTGGCTCTACCAAGCCACCTGCACTGGATCTGCCAATTATGGACTGAAACCTCCACAAGCTGAGTTAAATAAACCTTCTCTCCTTTAATTTGTGAATGTTGGGTAGTTTGTCTCAGCAATGAGAGAAAAGTAACCAATGCAGATACTCACAGTTTCAGTGAGTAATAAATATTTGCTAAAGAAAAAACTCTGTAATTTTATATATAAAATATATGATATATATCAGAGATATCATATATAATATATATGATAAAACATATATATCATAGATCATATATCACATATAGAATCATGTATCATATATGCTACCATATATAGGGTGTTATGGATTACAAACTGGTGGTCAACTTAGCACCAGCTTCAGCTAGTGTTGAGTAAAGATGCTCCACCTGAAGAAAGTTGCCAGCATAAATAGGGACGTGGAGAAGAAGAAGGAGGCGTTGTGGGTTCTTCCAAGAGTTGCTGTTGGAGCCACTGGTTCTCCTGGAGGTGCTTGTCACGCTGGCTTCTCCAACGTGGATTCGGCCATTATCGTCGGAGGAGCTCGGGTCCTCATCGGTGAGAGTGGCTGTGGTTCATGTTGCGGGAGCTCTGCTCCTCACACTGTGCATCGCTTCCTGGCTCCGGAGGGGAGGCTGTGTGCTGGAGAAGCTGGTCACGCTGGGCTTCCTGACCTGTGCTCAACTGTTCTCCATCGTCGGAGGAG
>RJWM01024125.1:0-31158 GCA_004363535.1 Dasyprocta punctata | reverse complement strand
ATAAATAATATAAATTTTTAAAATTCAACTTACAATTCAGAGATTAAAAACATTACTGAGCAGGAAAGCCACTTTATCTTTAGAAGATATTTAAGAAGAGAACTAGGCCAGGAAAGGTGATGCATGCTTGTAATCCCAGTGGCAGAAGCAGGAGAATCACTGAAAGTTCGAAGCCAGCCTGGGCTACACAGTGAGTTCAGGGGCAGCCTGAACTACATAGCAAGACCCTGCCTCACAAAACAAAAACAAAATAGAAAACTGACAGAATGACAGAATGCTCCAGTATGGTCCAAAAGTAGTCTCTTATCAGAAACAGAAAAAAAAAAAATTACTTGACAACTTAGTTCCTTTTAACTCTAAATTTGGTGTTCCTAATTATTTCATCAGGTTAGTATTTCCAGTGTCTGATATTTTAAAATGTAAACTGTAATATGATCCTCCTTAGTGTTCCCTATCCTAGCAAATGAATAAGTACATGCTACCCATCCACGTGTACAAATTAAGACCAAGAAGTTATTTGCTTATTTATTCTCCAACAACATATATCGCACATATATTGCACCTCTCCCATTGTTTTTACAAACTGAGGAAATGATTGTGAGCAAGTCAAAGTTCTTGTTTCATAGCGTGTAGACAGATAATGAACAAATAGGTAGAGTTGGCAGGGAATGCCTGTATACACATAGTTTGTATCGTATCAGTGACCTGAGTTTAAAAAAGGAGCCACATATATGAACACTTGTATAAGAGCTTTCTAAACTAAGCAGCAAGCACAAAGACCTCAGTGTGTGAAAGATCTTGGCACTGTTCATTTAACAGAAAGGTCATGTTGAATCACTTGCGGTGAGCATGGAAGAGTGGCAGGTAAGAGCCATACTGTAGAGGAATTTGTAGGCCAGCTACAGTTTGGATTTTATTGTTTGTACTCTTGGAGGGTTTTTAAAAGGAAGGGCATCATCATCATAATAGCTGATATTGAGTATTCACTGCATACTAAGTACTGTTCTATGTGCTTTGTATGTTATCTCATTTAAACTTAACCTGATGAAGTAGAACAGTATACCTAGTTTAAAAACTATATTGGGAGCTGGGGTTTTAGCTCAGTGGCTCAAGTGTTTTCCTGGTAAGCATGAGGTTGTGAGTTCGATCCTTAGTACCAAAAAAATAAAACAAATCATAAAAAACTACATTACTTCTTATAGTTGATTTATATGTTAATCACACACCTTTAAAACTGAGGTATAATTAACATACAATAGGGTACATACATTTTAAATGTACTGTAATGAATTTCAACAAATGTACTTAGGTAATCACCTGAGTCAAGTTATATGACTCTGGGAAGTTCCCATGATTCTGGTTTTTACCACCATAGATTAAATTGACCTGCTCTTGGTTTTAGTGGTATTATGCAGACTTTTTTTATGTCTGCCTTTTTCACTCACCATTATATTTTTGGCTATTATAATAATCAAATTTTAATAAGCATAGTATTTAAATGCAACATTTATGTTGTATTTAGCATAGTTCATTGGTTTTATTGTTAAGTAGTAATCTGCTATATAAATTAATATACCTTGCTTTATCAATTATTCTGTTAATGGACATTGGGGTCATTTCCAGTTTTTAGCTCTTAGGAAAATGGCCACTGTGAATATTCTTGTATCAATCTTTCATACATGTGTTCATTTTTATAAGGTAAAGATGTAAAAGTAGAAGTGTTAGATCATGTGATTCACTTTAAAAGAAATTGCTGAGGCTTTCCAAACTGAATGTATTATATGAGAGTTTTGATTTATGTTTTTAAAAAATATTTCTCATTTATCTGTGAAGTCTAACTTTTAATGGGGTAAGGATGAACACAGAGAGACAGAAGGCAATTTAGTCCCTGTGAAAGGTTAGGGTGTCTTAAACTAACGGGAAGATAGAGGAAATGAAAAGAAGGAGTTGGATCTGGGATATATTTTGCAGGTAGAATTGAGACTTGTTGATAGATTGAATGAAGTAAGGAAAATAAATGAACTGATGAAATTAATGCTGATACTTAGGTTTTCATCATGAGTACCTGAGTAGTTGTGCCATTTTCTGAAATGAGATGGTCATAAAAGTGACTGAGTTTGGGAATGGTGAAAAAATAGTTGTGTTTTGAATGTAAGTCTGAAAGTCAATTATGCATCAAAATGGAAATATCACACAGAGAGTTGGGTATGCATGTATAAACTTCGGGACAGAAATTAGGGTTGCAAATTTGATATAGAAAGTTATCTAAAGTCATAGAACTAGATGACATTAACCAGGGAGCGATTATTGAAACAGGAGACCTGTACCTATGCCCCTCACACTACCAACATTTAGAAATCCAGCCGAACACAATCCACACCCGAGAAGAAAGGAGAGCAAAAAAGATCTAGTGTTAAAGAAGTCAAGATCACAAAGCATTACAAGAGAAAAAAGTTTCAGCCAGTTATGTTTTGAAGGTACTTTGATGACATAGAAATATGGTTTTTGGATTTAGCAACATAGAAATCACTAGTAACCTTGAAGATGTTGATATAATGATGGGTTCAGAATCTCACCTTCAAGGCGAATATTGGAGGCGAAAAAATTGTGTGTGTGTGTGTGTGTGTGTGTATGTGTGTGTGTGTGCAGAAGTTAATAAATGAGGCAGTAGCCCAAGTACATAAAATCAAACAAAGGATTTTTCACTTTCTATAACTGGACAACACGCTTGATAGCAACCTCTCTCTTTCCTACCTCTGCTAAATTTGAACTGTCACCAAATTTTATTTATTTTGGCTCACACATCCCTCACATCTATCCTTTTCTCTCCATTACCACGTCCACCACTCTATCAACTTTATCTTTATTTCCTACAGTGACTACAGCAATAGTGATTATAACTAATCCCATCACCACCTTCAGTATTGTTTTATTTTTTAGTTAGTTATTTAGTTAGTTTGTTTGTTTCTGAAGCAGGGTCTCACTGTATAGCTCAGGCTGCTCACAAACTCTGCTTCAGCCTCTGGGGTGCTAGAATTACAAGCACACACCATCATCCATGCCAAAATACAATACCGTTTTCATTTAATCTCATTTCCACATATCAGCAAGTTGCTTCCCAAATGCAAATTTGATCGAATCACCTGAAACTCCTCCATCTTCACTATATGTTAAGGGACTTTCCACCGCTTTTGGGATAAAGACAAAATGACATGACTTTCAAGGCCAGATGTGGTCTTCCCATGCACACATCTCAGTTTCATGCCCCTCTTTCCCTTTTGCTTCCTGTGTTACTCCTATGTTATCCAGATCTGGTTTGTTTGTTCGTTTGGGGGAGTTAATTTTGTTTTTTGTTTGTTTGTTTATTTCTCTTTTTTGAGACAGAGTTTTGGCTATGAAGGTCAAACTGGCCTTGAACCCACTTTGTAGTCCAGGCTGGCCACGAACTCACAGCCCCCCCCAGCGCTGAGATTATGGGTATGCACCACCACACCAGCCATTATCCAAATCTGGCCAGTAGGTCTTAATACTTGATATTTCTCTGCCCAGAAAATGCTTATTTCCATATCTCCTCTCTTCCACCAAACTACTTAACTACTACTGTTTCTTCAATTGCCCGGGTCAGTCATGCCATTATTAGGAAACCATTCTGACCTTCCTTTCCAGCTCCATTCCCTGTGTACCAGCACTTTACACAGTTACAACTTGTCATTTTCTTGTGATTATTTTTCCTGTTTTTTTGAGACAAGGTCTTGCCAGGTAATTCAGGCTGGCCTTTAACTCAGTATGCACCCAGACTGGCCTTGAACTCATGGCAATCCTCCTGCTTCAGCCTCCCAAGTGCTAGGATTACACATGTGAGCCACCATGCCCAGCCTGCTTATTTTATTAATATATCTTCCTTACTATTTGTAAAGCTATGTGAGAGCAGTAATAATTCCATGAGAGTGATGTGATTTTTCCCTGCCACTATGTACATAATACTCACCATTTCTGGCATGTAAGAAGTACTCAGTAAACATTTGTTTAAGTGAATTAAATTCAGTGAATGAATGAACTCTAATTTCTAATACCTCATTAAGTAATATGATCTCTTGAATTAATTTGGAAAGTTTCCAGTACTTCTGAAAGAAGAAATCAGCATTATTATCATTGGGAGAGAATTGCTACTGAAAAATTACCCTATCTCAAAAAAAGAAAACTTAAAAGGGCTAGAGATGTAGCTCAGTGCAAAGACCCTTGGTTCAATTTCCAATACCACAGAAAAGAGACTCCGTGTTGATGGGGTACCTCCTGTGCTTGCACAAATGTATCCCCATTATAGCATCACAGAGTGTTTCCATTGCCCTACAAATCCTCTGTGCTTCATCTGCTCATCCCTCCCTCCCCCAGTCTCTGGGAAGCACTGATTTTTTCATTGGCCTTCCCTATAATGACATCTAATTGAAATTGTATAATACATGACCTTGTCAGATTTGCCTCTTTCATTTAAGACATGCATTTAAGTTTCTTCCACATCTTTTCAAGGCCTGATAGTTCATTTCTCTTTAGCACTGTATAGTAATTTACTGTCTAGAAATATTAAATCCATAATAACCGTTTGAAACCATGTTCCCTTATACTTATCTGCTTATCATCCTCTCTTTATTTACTGAGTCACTATCTTTAACCATTTCACTGGTTTGTGGTTGCATGGATGGTAAAGATCACAGGTTCTCTTCCATTAGAGGTCACTGATTTTGGAAAAGAAAAATAGAAGTCATTGGTTGCAGTTCAGTCTCTTTCCTCTTACTTTTTTACAGAGATATTATTGCATAGCAGATGTGATCAATGGGTTTCATTTTATTTCCTTTGCCACTAAAGTTAATGTAAAAAGGTCAATCAATAGTAAAGCCAATTAATTATCTCAGAAGCAAAGGGAAGTATACTGGTGACTCGTAGTTAATGGTCAAACTGAAAATGTTAAGTAGCTTAATTTGCTTTCTAGGAATAAAACAAATGTAATGAAATCTAATGTATGAGAAAGCATATAAATTGATTTATGCTTTTAAAAATAAATATACTGTAAGCCAGGCGTGGTGGTGCACACCTGTAATTCTAGTACCCGGGAGGCTAAGGCAAGAGGATCATTGCAAATTTGAGACCAGCCTAGACTACAAAGTGAGCTCAAGTTGAGCCTGAACTGCATAGTGAGACCCTGTCTCAAAAAAAAGCAAGGACAACAACAAAAAATAAATATGCAATAACATATTATTTTGACTTTTAAACCCTTATGGTTAAATATTAGAAAAATGATTTTACTTGGCTTTTAATATAATTCATATTTATAACATTCTCTATAAAATATTTTTCAGAAAAATATTTCAAAATTCTAGCTTTACAGCAACTGATAAGAGACTCAGGCAAAGACCATCAAAAGTGAAGATTAAACCCCATTCTCAGAGTGTTTTCATTTCTCGAAGTTTTCATACTGGAAGATTCCAATTACAGGTAAAGTATACGTTTTACAGCAATCTTTTCAAAAAGTGTTTATGCTATGTCATTAGAATCAGTCTTTAAATTTGAAGAATGGAATAGCTACTGTTGTTTTTAATTTGAGGGACAATAATATGGAGTCAAGTTTAAATTATCTAACCTAGTTAAGAATCTATATTACTTGAGAAACCTGAAAATTTAAATGAAAACATGTTCTATCTATACTCGCTTTTCCACATCTGTAGCCAAAAACCTGTATTCTCCATATTGAGATGAAGATAATACATACAAAAAACGGAGGGCAAAATTATTGGGTCTGTCAGAGGAAAAAGATTTGGAATTTAGAGGAAGAGTATTCAGATAACCAGACTACCTAACCAAAAAGTAATTGAAGTTAAATCAGTTTGGCAAAGATCTAATCTTTTATTTTATTCTAAGCTCTGAGTTCCACCAGTGGGCATAGTCAGACATGGCTAGTGTAGTTCAAATGAGAAAGGCAGACCGTAATGGCGTTTGAACATTTGTTTAATAAATATTTAGCTAGTGCCTTCTATTTGGCATTACTAGTTTTGCCACTAGTCCTATATAAACAAACGAGAGTCCAACCCTAGTTGAAGCTAAAGGTAATAGAGAAAAAACATACAAATAAACAACATAATGTGATGAGAATTGACAGTTTTAAAAGTACAGACCAGGAAGACTATATTGAGGAGAGCTTCAGAGAGAAGACGTTTTGACCTGGGTTTTGAGAAATCAGTAGAAATTCCTCAAGAGGAAAGAACAAAAGTCATTTTATATTCAGCGGTTTGCAACTTACAAACAGCCTGTGAAGGGAGACAATGTATTTAGGGAGTTCACCATTCATGAAAGGGAATGACAGAAAAACTTCAGAGAAATTTCGAAGCCAGGTGCAAGGTACATGCCTGTAAACCCAGCACTTGGAAGGTGAGGATGAGTCCCACTGGGGGATTTTAGTGACACCCTGACTTAAAATAAAAAATGAGACAACCTGGGGCTGTAGCGTAGTGTGAAGGCCCTGGGTGAGGGAGCGGATTTGATGAGCCTCATTTTCCTGGAAGCATTACAGGATTATAGCCAAGAGCATGAAATGCAGAGCCAGATTACACAGGTTTAAATCCTGGCTATTCCACTACTAACTAGGCAATTATTTCTCTGTGTCTGTTTCCTCATCAGCAAAGAGAGGCGAATTCCACTTCCATAGAGTTGTTATCAGATTAAATGAAACAGCATAGGAAAAGTATTAGGAATTGTGCTTGGCCACAAGGTGGGCACTATGCAAGTGTTCTGCTGTTATTACTAGATGGTTTTGAGCAGGTGGATCAATAAAGGTCAAATTAACTCTTTCAAATAAAGGATAATTTGAAATAGATATTCCACTGCAGAGAAAAAAGTGTCGCTCTATGTTCATTTAGTATTAATTTGGCACCTATCATATCCTGGGCACTTTGCTAGGTCCCATGGTATAATGATGTCATCATATTTAGTTGTGGATACACACAAACAGAGGATTACAAAAGTATCATAAGTATGATTTTAATTAGGTTTTTTATTAGTCATTCAGCAAATATGTGATAAGCATTTATATGCCAGGCATTATTCCAGGCATCCGGGAATTTGCTGGTGAACAAGTGAAACAGTAGTACCTGCTTTAAGAAGTTTATGGTGTAGTGGGAGAGATAAACAATGTATGAGCATACACAAAATATTATCCAGGATTCTTTTTAAAGATCATTTTAGGGCTGGGAGTTTGGCTCAGTGGCCTAAGCACCTGCCTGGCAGGCGTGAGGTTGTGAGTTCCATCTCTGGTACCCCCCCAAAAAAGATCATTTTAGGTTGATAAGTACAAATTGTGTATATTTATTGTATACAGTGCTATCTTTTGAAATATGTATACATTGTGGAATGGCTGAAATGAGCTAATTGACATATGTTATTCCATGTCTGTGTCATTTTTGGAGGTAAGTATGCTTAAAATCTACTTTCACTAGCACACACCTCAGGAGGCTGAGGCAGGAGGGTCACCTTGAGTTTGAGGTCAGCCTGGGCTACATAAGTGAATTTGAGGCCAACTTGGATTATATAGCGAGACTCTGTCTCAAAACAAAAAATCTACTTTCAGCAGTTTTCAAGAATTCAATACATTGTTAATAATGTTTGTGTTGTACAATAGATTTCTTGAACTCATTCCTCCCTGCTGAGAGCTTTTCCCCTGGGGCCTACTTCCTCGCATCTCCCCCCTCCACCCCCAGCCTGGAGGCCACCACTCTCTCTGCTGCTGTGAGTGCAACATTTTCAGATACCTCATAGGTGTGGTCAAGAGGAATTTGTTTTTCTCTGCCCAGCTTATTTCACCTAGTATAACGTCTTTCATGTTGTCATCCATGTTGTCACAAATGACAAGATTTCCATCTTTTTTTTTTCATTTTAAAGAAAACAAAACAAAGCAGAACAGAACAGAACAAAGCAGATCAGAACAAAATAATGCAAACAGCGCAGGACTCAAAACAAGACAACAGGAAATCAACAGTGGCTACCGTAATGTCTCTCGTTTTCTTCCAAACAGTTGTCCATACCTTGGTACACAATAAATTTGAACAAAACAAAATAATATAAAACCAATCAAAATAAAAGAAGGACAGCATTATGGGCATTCAAAACCAGACAATAGGAAATCAACAATGATTACCATGATGTCTCTTGTTCTCTTCAAAATAGCTGTCCAAGCCGGGCGTGGTGGCGCACGCCTTTAATCCCAGCACTCGGGAGGCTGAGGTAGGCGGAGCGTTGTGAGTTCGAGGCCGGCTTGGGCTACAACGCGAGCGCAAGGCTGGTCTGAGCTACACAGTGTGATCCTGCCTCAAAAAACCAGGGCTGGGAGTTTGACTCAGTGCTTAAGCGCCTGCCCTGACAGGCGTGAGGTTGTGAGTTCAATCCCCGGTGCCGCAAAAACAAAAACAAAAAAAAAAACAAAATAGCTGTCCATACCCTCACACATATTGAAATCAAATCATAGAAAACAGACTAGAACCAATCAAAACAAAGAATAAAAGCATTATGGGACTTCAAAACAAGATGATAGGAAATTAGCAAAGGCCACCATAAAGTCTCACTTTCTTCAAAATAGCTGTGTGATGATATATTTACATCATTTTATTCAGGCTTCATGATAGCCAGTGATAGTGTTATGGAAATCAGACCAAACACAGAAAAATATACACCAAGAAGGTTTAGAAGGCAGTTTATTACACCAGTGGGCTAGATTGGGATTTCTCCCAAAGAACTAGAGCTCCACCCAGCAGGGTTTTGGGGCTTTTAAAGGGAAAGCAAGCAGGGAGGTACAGAGGCAGATTTGGTGCATATGATGGGAGGGTTGGGGAGCATCGTGGGTTGCTGAAGGAGGCTGAACGTCTCAAATTACATTGTAAGGGTATCAGCTGCACAAAGGCATTAAGACACCTCATGCTACATTGCAAGGCCAAGAGCTACACAAAGGCAATAAAGACAGAAGTTACACAAAGAAGGGAATGTTCTGGTATCAGGCCTGCCCGGACATGTCCACTGGGTTTGGCAGGCATTCTTGGCAGGCTTTTTTCTAAAATTTTAATTCCCTTTCAATAGGAGCCCCATTCAAACTGTAATAAGAAAGAATAAATTATGTAAAAAGAATAAGACAGTTCTGACCTCAGCCACAAACAGTTTCGGTACAAAAGGCCTTCTGCATATTGTCCCTTTGTCCTTGTCTCAGTTTCTGCTCCTGTATTGTACTCTTTCTCTCCAATTCCAGGTAGACTTCTGTATGGCAGGAAGATGAGAAAAAATACAGCTTAATATAATAAAATACTAGGGTTTCAGTTTTTAAAAAAGCTTTTATTGGGAAGTATGGGTTGCATAGAGAAAAATGCATGCATTACTTAAAGAATAATAAGTGGATGAGAGAGACACAGACAGACAGACAGACAGACAGACAGAAAGAGAACGCAATTCTTGTTGGAGAGAGAAGGGCTCTCTATATTGCCCAGTTTGTCCTCAAAGTCCTGGGCTCAAGCAACCTTCTTGCCTCAGTCTCCCATATAGCTTGAACTATAGGCATATAAATGGAATTTCTATACATATAACCCAGAATAAGAAATAGAATATTACCAGTTTCTTTGTGATGCTCTGAGTCTCACATATCTCTCACCCTCCAATCCCCACCTTCCACTAAAGGAACTATTATTTGGGGGATTTTTTTGTACTGGAAATTGAACTCATGACCTCACACTTGCCAGGCAGGTGCTATGCCACTGAGCTATAACCCTGGCCCAGGAACTATTATTCTGTAAGTGCAGTTAACCATTTCCTCACTTTTCTTGGTAGTTTTACCATAATTTTATTGACTCCTAAACAATACATTATCAAGTTTTATATTTTTGAAACTCAAAATCTAATCTTCTTCTGTACAGTATTACATTTCTAAGTTGATCTTCCAAGTTGATGCACATAGTAGCAGATCATTATTTTTACTATTTGGTATTCCACCATAAGGATATCTCAAGTTTTATGTGGCACATATACAGTATAGGATATTTTAAATTGTTTCCCAAGCACACTTCTATAGGGAATATATTCAGCAGTGGGAATTGCTGAGCCATGGACTATGTGCATTTTCAAGATTATTAGATAATTCCAAATAGTATGCACTAGCATATGTATATTGATAAAATGGCCTTATCAATACACATGTGCTAGTGCATAAATTATACCCTATCTTCAACAAATATTGATATCTTAAAGCTTATACTTTTCTTTATAATCTAATGGATTCATAATAGTATCCATTTATTGTATGTCATGATTTTTTTTTAATTTTAGGTTTTTTAAGAATACCTATCACTTTGCTTTTTGTAGTTTGTTTGTTTGTTTGTTGGGACAGGGTCTTGCTATGCTGCACTGGTTGGTCCATAACTCCTGCAAGCCAGTTATCTTTCTACCTGAACCTCCTGAGGACTGGACTATGGGTGTGCACCTCTGCACCCAACCTAGTTGCTACTGGTGTTGTTTAATAGACTTTATTTTCAAAATTTTCAAGGTACTTTAGGTTCACAGCAAAACTGAGCAGAAATCCCATGAGTCTCTTGATCTAACTCAAGCACAGCCTCTTCCACTACCAGCAATGTGCACCAGAGTGGCACATTTGTCTCAACTAATGAGGCCACAGGGACACATGATAACCTCAAACCCACACCTCAGGTTTAGGGTTCACTCTTCAAGTTGCTTTCAGTGGGTTTAACAAGCGAATAATGATACAGATTCCTACAACAGTATCATGTACAAGGGTTTTACTGCCCTGAAAATCCTGTGTTTCTGCACCTCACTTCTCCTCCCCTTTAGCCTCTGACAACCTCTGATCATTTTACCATTTGCCCAGTTTTTGCCTTTTATGTCATATAGTTGGAATAATAGAGGGTATAGCCTTTCAGGTTAGTTTATTTCACTTGGGAATGTATGTTTAATTGCTTTCCTCCATGGCTTGATAGCCCATTTCTTTTTAGCACTGACTAATATTCCATTGTGTGGGTATATTACAATGTACCCATCACCTGTGGAAGGACATATTGATATTTCAGAGTTTTGGTGATTATGAATAAAACTGCCATAAGCATCTATGTAGTTTTTTGCATCGACGTAAGTTTGCAACTCATATGGGTAAATACCAAAGAGCGTGCTTGCTGCATCAGGTCATAATTAAGTGTAGTGTTGTAAGAAGCTGCCAAACTTCCTTCCAAAGAAGTTGTATCAGTTTGCAGTCCCACCAGCAATGCCTGGCCACAATTACTGCTCCCCATCCCCATCAGAATTTGGTGTTGTCAATGGTTTGTGTCTTCACTATTTCAAAAAGTGTTCGATAGTATCTTGTTTTAAGTTGCAATTTCCTAGTGGCACAATGCTAAGTGCTTTTTCCCACCTCTGCACCTTCTTTAGTGAAGTAGCTACTCAGATCTTCTGCTCATTTTTCAGTTGTTATTCATTTTCCCACTGGTGAACTGTTGGTGAACAGTTCTTTTTTGGATAAGAGACTTTTATCAAAAGATGTCTTTTGAAGTTATTTTTTCAGTCTTCTTAGCACTTGATGTTTTTAGTTTTCTAAGAGAAAGGTAATTATCTTTTCTGAAGTTCATTGTTTCCTCCTGTGTAAAATGCCCAATATCTTCTATCTTTTTTATCATAGGTTCTTTGTCTTTTTCTTATAAAACATTGAAGCCAGGTGTGGTGGTGCATGTCTGTAGTCCCAGCACTTGGGAGGCTGAGCCAGGAGGATATCCTTTTGTTTGAGGCCAGCCTGGGTTGCATAGTGAGTTCAAGACCAGACTGAACTATGTGAGACCCTGTCTCACAAAGGAAAAAAAAAAAAAGAAAGAAAAGAAAAAAAGAAAGAAAGATGTCTTTATTCCAGAGTCTAATCCTTTTTATAGTATGTTAATTTTAATATCTTCATCCATTTTGTGGCTTTTCTTGGCACTGTTTCTATGTTGTGTTTTGGTGGATAAAAATTATAGTAAATCTACCTTGTCTTTGCTCTATAAATAGAATTGCAAAGCCTAGATGACAGCTCATGTATTTACAACATGTTTTACTGAATATTTGAGCTTCACTGTTGAGAGATACAGCTCAGAAAAAAAAAAGATTCTTTTCAAATAACATTGCTCACTGACCATGAAACTGTTCACCTGAACGCTCTGAAGGACATGTATAAGATTAATATTGTTTCCATATCTGCTAGCACAACATCAATTCTGCAGCCTCTGGGTCAAGGTATAATCTCAACTTTAAATCTTACTGAAAAAATATATTTCATTAGGCTATAAGCTGCCATAAATACTCATTCCTCTGATAGCTCTGGGCAAAGTAAGTAGACAAATTTCCTGAAAATGATTCATTTTTCCAAACACCACTGAGAACATTCCTGACTCATGGAAGTCACTCAGAATATTAACATTAACAGGAATTGGGAGAAGTTGTTTCCAAAATTCACGATGACTTTCAGGGCATTAAGACTGCAGTGGAAGGAGCAGTTTCAGGTGTGGTGGAAACAGCGAGGGAATGAGAATTCTAAGCGGATCTTAAAGACGGGACGAAAGTGCCATCATTTCATGATAAAATTCTGGACAATGAGGAAATGCACCTCATGGAGGAGCAAATGAAGTGGTTTCTTGAGATGCAACCTACTATCGGTGAAGTTGCTGCAGACGTTGTTGAAATGAAAACAAAGGATTTAGAATTTTATGTGAGCTTAGTTGACAAAAAGCAGGAGCAGAATTTCGAGAGGACTGAAATTTTGAAAAAAGTTCTAATGTAGGTAAAATGCTGTTTAGAAGCATCGTATGTGACTGAGAAATCTCTTATGAAAGGAAGAGTCCATCAGTGTGGTCCACTGCATTGTCCTTTATTTTTTTTATTATTTTTTTCCTGATGCTGGGAACCGAGGGCCTCATGCATGCCAGGCAAATGCTCCACCACTGAGCCACATCTTAGCCCCCTGGTTGTCTCATGTTAAGAAACTGCCACAGTCATCCCAGCCTTACACAGCAGCAACTGATTAGTCAGCAGGCATCAAGGCAAGATCTGCTTTCTCCCCTGAATGTGCTACTATCAGTATTTTTTTACTGTAGTCATTCTAAAACCGGTGTTGTGCTTACAATTTGCATTTCCCTAATGGATGGTGAGTTCTTACATTTTTGTGTATATTTATTTGCCACCCATATACTTTCTTTTGTGAGGCCTTTGTTTAAATCTCTTGTACATTTTCTCATTGGTTTGCTTTCTTATCATTGGATTTAGAGGTCTGTTATGGTTTAGCTCTAAAGCGTCCCCCAAATTCTCAGTGTGTGGAAGGTGAGAGGATGGCGGGGCTACTCATCGCCTGCTGTGCCCTGCAGCTGCGCGTGCTGTTAGGAGGTGGTACCTGGTTGGAGGTGGGCACTGGGCACGTGACCCAGAAGGGTTTATTCTCGTCCCTGGCTCCTTCCTTCTCACCATAGGTAGAGCCCTTTTTTCTCCACTGTGTCCTTCTGCCACCCTGTTTCTGCGCTGGAGCCAGCCCACCGTGGCCTGAAACTGGGAGCCAAAATAAACTTTCCTTCTTTAAGTTCAGGTGTTGGATATTTTGTCCCTGTGATGAATGGTGCCTGAGACAAGTGTTTTCTATATTATGGGTACAACTCCTTTGTCAGATACATGGTTTTCAATTTTTTTCTTTCGGCCTCTCAAGTACTCGGATTACAGGCATTTGCCACTGTGCCCTGGCTTACTTCTAGTAGTTCTACTGTGGAAACAATTGCGTTTCTTCATGTATAACCATATCATGGATGAAAAATATCACCTCCATTTTTCCAGTATTTATGCTTTTATTTTCTCATCTTATTGCATCACCTATGATCTCCAGTACAACGATAAGCATGGTATGAGCAGACATCCTTGTTACATTGCTGATCTTAGAGAAAATACATTCAGCTTTTCACCATTAGCTGAGGTTTAAGGAGTGTGGCTCAGTGGCAGGACACCTAGCTGGACAGTAATAGCAAACCTTTCAGAGCTTTCGATGATACAAACTGCCTACTGTGGCATGCGTGCCATAGGCTCACCACCACTGATTCTAGCATGCTTGAGGCCCTGGGTTTGATTCCCAACACCACAAAACAAGTAACAATAAAATAAAATACCAAGTTAGAGTTTGCATTTCTGTAGACACATGTTGTCAGGTTGAGGAAGTTCCTTTCTATTCCTACATTCTTTGTTTTATTTTTAAATAATGAAACATATAGAATTTGCCAAGGGCCTTCTGCACATCTATTGAATATTTGTGCACATTTTCTCTTTAATTTTTTAAATGTACATTACATTAAATTTCAAATGTTAAACCAAATGTTGTATAAATCCCACTAGGTTAGATTTACTAGATTTTTTTGGTTTTGGTTTAGTTTGGCTTTTTGATTTTTTGAGACAGAGTCTTGCTATATAATTCAGGTTGGCCTTGAACTCACTATGTAGCCCAAGATTGGCCTCAAACTCATGGTGATCCTCCTGCTTCAGCATCCCAAATATTGGAATTACAGGCATGCGCTAACCACATCCACAGATTTACTAATATTTTTAAAGGGATTTTTCACCTATGTTCCTGAGGGATGTTGTTCTGTAATTTCTTTATCTTGGCATATTTATTCTGGTCACAAAAGTATTGAGAAGTGTTCTCTGCTTCTGTACTCTCCCCAAAATTTATATTTTTAAAATAATTTTTAATTTTAATTGGCAATAGTAGTTATATGTACTTATTGGGGGAAATTGTGACATCTCAGTACATGCATTCAGTGTGTAATGCTCAGATTAGGGTAATTGGCATATCTGTTACATTAGACTTCATTTCTTTATGTTGAGGAAAATCAAGACCTCTATAATAGCTATTTTAAACTATTCAATTAATTGTTGTCAACCATAGTTATCTTGCTGTGTTATGGTACATTAGAAGTTACTCTTCCCATCCACCCATATCCCTGAACCCCACACACACATCCTTCCCAGACTTCTGTAACCACTAATCTGGTCTCTACCTGAGACCAGCATTTTAGGTACCACATATAAGTGAGGTATTTGTCTTTATGCACCTGACTGCGTGTATATGCTACATTTACTTTATCCATTCATCTATCAGCACCTACACTGATCCCATGTCTAGGCTAGTGTGAATGGAGCTGCAAAAAATTTGCGAACACAGATGTCTTCTTTACTTCAATTCCTTTTATTCCTGTTCCTTTGAATATATTCCCAGGAAGTGGATTTCTGGATCATGTAATAACAGTTCTAGTTCTAGTTTTTTGATGAACCTTCGTAGCCTTTCA
This sequence comes from Dasyprocta punctata, assembly GCA_004363535.1. Classification (NCBI taxonomy): domain Eukaryota; kingdom Metazoa; phylum Chordata; class Mammalia; order Rodentia; family Dasyproctidae; genus Dasyprocta; species Dasyprocta punctata. Next base: position 15,790 of record RJWM01024125.1, on the reverse strand, counting down.
TAATGACTATACTAATTTACTTTCCCACCAAGAGTTTATGACAGTCCTCCTTTCTCTGAATCTTTGCCAATGATTAGTAATGAGCATTTTGCTAAACATCGTCAACCCACAGAGCAGGAAAAAAATTTTGCCAGCTGTTTCTCAGGAAAAGGAGTAATATCTGGAACATATAAAGAATTAAAATGAGACTCCCCAAATTAAAGACCCAACCCAAAAATGGGCATCTGAGATGAATAGACACTTCTCAGATAAGGAAGTATAAAAGGCAAATAGATATATGAAAAAAAGTTGAACATCACTGGTCATTCAAGAGATGTAAACTAAAGCACTGAGATTTCATCTCACCCCAGAAAGAATAGCTATTATCAAGAAGTCAATAACGAACACCGGTGGGGATGTAGGGAAAAACACTTCCACTGCTGGTGGAAGTGTGGAGTGGTACAACCACTGTGGAAATCAGTGTGGAGATTCCTCAAAAAACTAAGACTACAGGTTCCATTTGACCCAGCCATTCCCCTTCTTGGAATCTTCCCAGAAGAGTTAAAAGCATCATACCACAGCAATACATGCACATTCATGTTCATAGCAGTACAATTTGTAATAGCTAAATCTTGGAAACAACCCAAATACCCATCAACTGAGAAATGGATAAAAAAAGATTTGGGTTTTTTTTTTTTCATGCAATAGACTACTACTCAGCTATAAAGAAGGATAAACTTGAGACATTTATAGTTAAATGGATGGACCTTGAGACCACTTTTAAGTGAAATAAGTTGGACACACATGTATAAATATTGCAATGTCTGTCTGGTGTGAGAAACTGAAAGTGTGAGTGAGGACCAATATGTATAATAGATATTGTGAAATAAGAAGAAACTTTTCAAAAGGAAAGGGGACAAGGAAGGAGGAAGGGGGAAAGGAAGGAAGAAAAAAGAAAAAATGGATAAAATGGAAACAAACTTTGTAAATAAGGAAAGGAAGAGGGGTTGGAGGGAGAGGAGGGGAATGGGAAAAAAAGAGGAACCAAGATATATTGTGTACAGGCACAAGTTCCATATGATGAATGTGGTCATTATGTGTATCTAAATTGTACCAATAAACTTAATAATATAAAAAAAATACTATCATACCTTGGTACTCAACTGCTTTGAAACGCGTTGAATTTGGTGCTCCATGCATTATTGTCTGTCTGGTGTTCCCTGGGCAGGCCATAACTTGATGCTGATTGCCTCATAACTCTGCCCTTTCCAGCCAAATCAGTTTGGTATTCATCGTTGTTGGTATACATCTCACCTTCCAGAAGCATTTAACGATGAGTTCTGAGGTGCCATGATACAGTTTAGCTGTGTGTTCTTTGAGAAGTATTTATTTTCGTCACTCATTCATGTGTGCATTACTGTACTTGGTGTTTTGGTTTTGATTTTGCTGTTGAGTTGTTCGAATCACTTTTATATTCCGGAAATACTTCCACATCAGATGAACATTTGCAAACATTTTCTCTCATTCTGTAGGTTGACTATTATTTCCTATGCCATACAGGAGCTTTTTACTCTGATACAATCCCATTTGTCAGTTTTTCCTTTTGTTGCCTGTTCACTTGAGGTTCTATTAAAAAAAAAAAAATCTTTGCACAGACCAGTGTCCCAAAGTGTTTTCCCTATGTTTTTCTTCTAGTTACAAGTTATAGGCCTTAAACTTAAGTCTTTAGTCCATTTTAAGTTGATGTTTGTGTATGGTGAGAGATACAGATACTCAGTTTTCCAAGCATCATTCACTGCCAGCTCTGTTCTTGCTGCCCTGGGCTGCCCAGCTACTTGGGAGGCTGAGACGGAAAGATCCTTTGAGACCAACCTGCACAATATAGTGAGATCTTGTCTCAAATAAAAGCCCCATAAAGGCAATCAGAAAATTCTAGGGTCCAGGACAATATGTCAATGGTTTTATTATTAGAAATGATAAGATAAGAAAGAAATTCACAAAGAATTTTACAAATAGACATTTTAAATTTATTTTTATTTTATTTATTTTGCCATACTGGGGATTGAATCCTGGGGGACTCACACATGCTAGGCAAGTGCTCTATCACTGAGATAGATCCCAGCCCTTTTTCATTTTATTCTGAGACATGATCTCTTTAAGTTAACCAAGCTGGCCTCAAGCCTGTGACCCTCCCACCTCAGCCTCCTGAGTAGCTGGGATTACAAGTGTGCACCACTACACCCAGCTCACAGAAACCAATAGGCTGTAAGTACATGGATTTATTTTGAGATTTTCTATTCTGATCTATTATTATTTGTGTCTTTTTTTTCACTATCATGATGTTTTGGTTCATATGTCTTTGGAGTATTTTGAAGTCAGTTATTATAGTGCCTTCAGCTTTGTTCTTTTTGGTCAGAACTTTTTGGACTATTCAGGGTCTTTTGTGGTTCCATGCAAATGTGAAGAGTGTTTTTCTATTTCTGTGAAGGATGTCATTGGTATTTTGATAAGACTGCACTAAATCTGGACATAGTGAAGCACTCCTGCAAGCCCAGCACTTGGGAGGCTGAGGCTGGAGGATGGTCGCAAATTCAAGACCAGCTTGGGCTACAAAGTGAGCTCAAGGGCTGGGTGTGGTGGCGCACGCCTTTAATCCCAGCACTCGGGAGGCTGAGGTAGGAGGAGCGTTGTGAGTTTGAGGCCGGCTTGGGCTACAACATGAGCGCAAGGCCGGCCTGAACTACATATTGCGACCCTGCCTCAAAAAACCAGGACTGGAAGTTTGGCTCAAAGCTTAAGCACCTGTCTGGCAGATGCGAGACTGTGAGTTCGACCCCCGATGCTGTGGAAAAAAAAAAAAAAAGTGAGCTCTAGGACAGCGTGAACTGCCTAGTGAGACCCTGTCTCAAAAAGACAAGACAAAGAAGAAAAAGGATTGCATTAAATTTGTAGCTCACTTTGGGAAGCGCGAAGATTTTAACAGTATTAGTTCTTCCTGTACGTGAACATGAGATGTTTTTCTATTTGTGTGCTTGTGTGCGTCCTCCTTAATTTCCTTCATCACTGCTTTGTGGTTTTAATCATGGAGATCTTTCACTTCTTTAGTTATATTTATTTTTTGGTCATTTTAATTTTTTGATAGTTATTGCAAATGTGATTTCTTTCATTCTCAGCAATTTTGTTATCGATGTATAAAAAGTCTATTGATTTTTATATATTGATTTTGCATCCTATGACTTAAATGAATCCATTTAATAGTTCTTTGAAGTCTTTAGGGCTTTCTTGTAGAAAATCATTTTGGCCGCAAACAGGAATAATTTGACTTCTTCCTTTCCTACTTGTATACCTTGATTTTTTTCTTTTTTTTTTTTTTTTTTTTTTTTTTTTTTTTTTTTTTTTTTTTTTTTTTTTTTTTTTTTTTTTTTTTTTTTTTTTTTTTTTTTTTTTTTTTTTTTTTTTTTTTTTTTTTTTTTTTTTTTTTTTTTTTTTTTTTTTTTTTTTTTTTTTTTTTTTTTTTTTTTTTTTTTTTGTCTTATTGCTCTGTTTAAGACTTCTAGTACTACACTGAAGAAGACAGAAGGAGGTGTAGCTCAGGCCAGACTTGCGCTCACGCTGTAGCCCAAGCCAGCCTTGAACTCACAACGTTCCTCCTACCTCAGCCTTCCGAGTGCTGGGATTAAAGGCATGCGCCATCATGCCCGGCTCAGTATTATGCATTTCTGGAAGCCTATTTGTTAATTTCTCTCCCCAAATTTTCCACATACTTAAAAGTAGCAGTGTAAAAGATGCCTGTTCTGTCATTCCCCTCAGGCTCTGCTCTGTGGTTCCCAGGTTAGCAATGGCAGGATTACTGGGGGAGTCTGTTGGAAATACAGAATCTCAACCCTGATCCCAGACCCACCGAATCAGAATCTGCACTTTAGCAAGTTCTTGAACTAACTCAAAGGCCCATAAAAGTCTGAGAATCAATATCCTAATACAATTCATACAGAAGTCACAAAAGAAATTGGTCCTGTGATGTCAAACAGAAACCCTGAAAGGACACCCAAGGTTTGGAGGCAGATTTATTTAACATCAGGTGGGTGCTGACTAGAAATCAATTGTTCTTCAAAATAGCAGGCCCTGAAGGCTCAGGGAGGGAGGTTTTTATGGGGTCAGCCAGGGGAAATAGAAAGGCAGAGTACTTGGCTGTCTTTGATTGGTTCTTACAATATGCATCACAGTGACCAGCCATTTCTAAGAGACAGAAACAACCAGAACTGCAACAGGAACTGTTAACTGGGCAACTAAGAAACTGAAGTAAACTGGCCAGGGGCCATTTTCTGTTACAGTCCTGAATCCAGGCAAGGTAAGTTCAGGAAGCCACATTGGCACTGATTAGTAAAAAGTGAAAAGGGACAAAGAACCAAAATTGGTTTTGAGAAATTGGTTTTACTTATTTGAATGCATGAATGTAGCCTAAATAAGGCTCTCGGGGAGATAGAACAATGTACATAAACACAGAACATTAACACCGTTTTTCCCCAGAACACAGGAGATTATGTTATTCTCTCCAGCATCAGACTTCTGCTGTCTCCCAAACACACCCTGTGCACCAGCCAGTTGTTCTCTGGTGGTCTAAGGAAAACTTGAATCGCAGTCCTTGCAGGATACGTTTCCCTGCCTACTCCCAAACCCCATTCCATACCGTTTCTGTAGGAACCGAAAACACGCCCAAAGAATCAGCCCTCAAACAAGCATGCCAAATGATTCTGATACCCTGAAATTTGAGAATTATTATACCGCTACACTTCCCGGTTCACATCTGGAATACATTGGCTAACCAGTGTTTTAATTGCTTGAGAAGAATATTCCTATTTTTATTAAAGGCCTTCAGCCAGAAATGTTGTTAGTCAGATAATAAATTGGCCAAGTGACTGATTAATGATAGACCTGTTTGAACCATGTTTCATATCTGCATTCCCTTTTGGGGCTAATTTTTTTAACCAATCCTAATTCCTTTCAAATGATTAATAAACAGTTTTTCTATTCTCTCAATATAGTTTGGTGAAAAAATTTTACATTGTGGCCCAGCATAATGGCACACAGGTGGCTGAGGCAGGAGGATCACTTTGAACTAGAGGCCAGCCTATCCTACATAGTGAGTTCAAGGCCAGCCTGAACTACATAGCGAGACCTTGTCTCAAAAAAAAAAAAGTTAATTAATTAATTATTTTTTAATTTCATATTGTGGAAAAAAATTCTCCAGTGAAAATACATGTTGTCAAAATGTATTAATCTGATATGAATACATAGATCAAATATATTACAGAAATTAGATAAAGACTATTTCATTTTAAAAATACAAATAACTTTTTTTATGTAGGAAGAGCAAAGAAAAAAGGAAGAAGCACATACAAAAGGTACCTTTTCTCAATAATCTATTAGAACAAATTCTAATCACCATATAGCAATTCATATTTTAAAGTATCAAAAGCCTATTCTGAATGTTTTTAAGTATTTCAAATGTCATGAAAATTCAAGGGGAATGTTAATTTACTATGTGAGTGGGCACATAACTTTCAATTTCATATCCTAAAATTTGAAACGTTAATTTTTCTTTCCTATTTGAACCCAAGCATCGTGCATGATGCCGGAGGGTAAAAATGAGGTTTTGGGCTTTTTGAGGGCAGGGGCAGAGGGCAGAACAAGAATGAAACAAAAACAAAAAATGAGTTTTTTTGTTACACTTTATATATTGTATGCTTTATCTTAGTACCTCAAACATCATTTTAGAAATGATGAATAAGGGCCGGGAGTTTGGCTCAGCAGCCTAACCACCTATCTGGCAGGCATGAGGTTGTGAGTTTGATCCCTGGTGCCACCAAAAAAAAAAAAAAAAAAATGATGAATAACACACCTGTAATCCGAGCAGCAGGAGGCTGAGGCAGGAGGACTGCCAGGTTTTCCAGGCCAGCCTGAGCTACATAGTGAGTTCAAAGCCGGCCTGAATTTCATAGCAAGACCTTGTCTCAAAAAAACTTTTAAAAAGTCAGGGATTTAGCTCAGCGGCTCAAGTGTTTGCCTGGTAAGCACAAGGTCATGAGTTCGATCCCTAATACCAAAAAAAAAAGTTGTTACTATTGATACAGGGTCAACTCAAAGGCCCTTTCCACTGTAGACCATTTTATAATCTACCTGCTGAAGAACCTCATAGTATCTTTAAAATTGATTTTATTAAATAAGGCAGTATTTAGCCATAATCACTAAGAAATTATTTTAAGGAACATCCTAGAACTAAGATTTCCAACCTAATTAAAATGTTTTCCTATTAAAGCAGGCTTATCATATTTTCTTAATCAAAATGTACTTTCCTACTTTTTTTTTTTTTTTTTTTTTTTTGAGGTAGGATCTCGCTATGCAGTTCAGGTTGGCCTTGAGCTCATTATGTAATATTTATGGTAAATCTATTTTTCACAGCAATTAAAGATCATCCTGAAAAGAAATTCTTCCCTGAAACAGAAATGGTCATCTGTGACCCCCAAGAGATCAGCTCAGCAAGCAATGCCAGTAGTGTTACATTAAACTTACCAATATCACCGTCGGATTCTCCATACAGCCAAAGTGTACAAGCAGCTGATGAATGGTTTTCGGATGATTCTCTAGCAGACAATAATTCTCCACAGCCTTTCTTTAGGGAAACCCTAGTGGAAAAAGTATTTTCATACCTGTCAACCATTTCATCAGAAGAATGTACTTAAAATGTAATGAATATGACAATGTATGATGATCAAAATGATAACAGAATTAAGGAAATGTTTTCATGAAGCAACACTGAAGTTGAAATACAAAACCTTCAACATAATAGTGAATGACACTTTTTTCTTTTGAAGCCTTGTATGCCCTGAAATCAGGTAAAGTTAAAACTGAATTACCGGCTTCTGAGTCTCCTAACATATTCATGCTAATGTTGCTTTTCTTGTGTTTTATTATAGAGTGGTCCTGCTTCCCTTGCTGGCTCTTATTTCTAGAAATAAAACCATGGGAAGAACTATAGGGGATGTGGCTCAGTGGTAGAGCTCTTGTACCCCAGCACCACAAAAAAAAAAAAAAAAAAAGAACTACAGTAGTATCATGAATATTAAACTTAACTCCTTGTACCTCATCAAAAGATAAAATAAATAATAAGATTGTATTCTCAACATGCAAGAGAATTACTTTAAGAAATCTTCACAAGGTCTGTAACCCCAGAACTCAGGAGGCTGAGGCAGGAGAATCACTACAAGTTCGAGGCCAGTCTGGGCTACAAAGTGAGTTCAAGGCCAGCCTGAACTGCATAGTGAAACCTTGTCTCAAAAAGACAAAAATAAATAAATAAATAAATAAATAAATAAATACTTTTAAAAAGAAATCTTCACAAATATATTTTAATAAACATCCATAGTATTTTGTTCTACTTCAGATATATCAATTTTATTTCCATGTGAGTAGGTATGGGTGAAATGTCTCTGTGAGCGTTTCTGAATTCACAAAACACAAATCACCTATCTTTCAAATCTTATCGTGTCATGATTTTGATAAGCAAGATAAATTTGCTCTTACAAGAGACACTGGAACACTGGAGAACTCAGCAAATAATTTCCTTCTGCCTCTCCTTTCTCCATTTCTCAGAACGCTCCCAACCCTCACCCTTCTGTGATAAAAATGACTCCTAATGGCCTGAATCAAGCTAGGTGAGTTAGAGCTCCTTTCTAGTATGAGAGGTTTTGGTCAGAAGTCTATGGTTATGAGAGATTTCTGAACCCAACATGCAATTTTTTTTCTTCTGTACTAAATACTGTCTAGGTAGTCAATCTTTTTATTTTGCTTTCTCTTAGGAAAAAAGATTGATATTTGGTAAAATGCTATCTTTTATACTTAAATAACATAAGACCTATTCATACCTTCCCAAGGGATAAATCATATCTATTAATGATAAATGCAAAAAACTTCCCAAGTGAGGTAATAAATAGTATTTCCCAGATCTACCATTTCTGACCAGGAAAGAGTAAAGGAGTTGGAGCAGCTTTGTCTGTTGATGTGCTGGGGCCTGTCTGCAGCGTGCAGTGGGCCTGAGCCCCTCCCTCCTGTCTACCCCTGCATCTTTGTAAGCTGTTTCACATGGAGCAGTAAAAACAAAACATTCAGTCTGCTCTGGCCCTCAGCATCCTGAAACTCACACCTTCCTGCGTATCAAGTAGGAAAGGAGTTACAGCTAATGATGGCGCAGTCCCAAGGCTTCCCCAGGAATTTGGAGTTGGAAATAAGATTCTAGCTTTGTCTGACTAGTCTCTGTAATAGAAAAACACAAACTGGGGAGCTGTGAGTTACCATGTCCTACTATGTAGCTTGGGAAATAAAGGCAGCAAGTCTGCAAAGAGAGAACAATGAAGCATTTGCAAATTGAAAAGCAGAGGCGAGAGATCAGGAGAATAGGGCGCCTTCCCTGCCTGTGGCTCGGTGTGGTGTCCTTGGATCCTAATTGTAAACTCCTTTTTTTTTTTTTTCTTAAGCTCACAAGATGTGATTTCTGTTATTGGCTACTAAACTTGGGGCCTGGATTTAACTGTCATTCTTGGCTTTAATATACTTTTGTAATTTTGTAACAAATTCTCCTGTTTGCATAAACTAGAGTTCTGCTTCTTTTACTACATCCAAAGCATCCAACCAAATTCTTGTCTATAATACAAATGAGAAATAAAGATATTTATGCATATAAAGTACTTGTTATACTGTAATGATATAAATTGATTTCATAAAAACCTTATTCACTTGTTTATTAAAATGTTATTTTATACCATAGACATGTACATTATTCTATTTGAGAAACCTACTGAACAGTACTGATACCAACTCAAATTACACCAGTCAAAAAGATCTTATTTTCAAGAACTATGAGGGATCTGAGATGTCACCTTCTAGGCAAGCTGACAAGTTCTCGTGCAGACATTTCGTGGGTCAGATTCTTAGGTCAGACACAAAGGACAATTTATTATTCATAGCAATAGCCAAAGTTTCATCGCTTTATACTGTTTCTGAAGCCCCAGTTCCCACAGGGCGATGTGAAAAGGACCATAGACAGTAAGTTGCATTACAAATGGTGAAGAAAGAATATAGGGAACCAAATATTTTATAATAGACAGTAAAGCACAGATGCCTTTTGTACCAGAGGGAGCCACAATCACTGTCTTTCATCCTTGAAAAGGGCATTTGGAACGTAAGAAATGTGTGTCTTGGCTTACAGACGTGCAGAAATGAAACTCTAGCATTGCCACGAGGTATTAGGTAGAGGTCATTTGATTACAACTATCTGAAAACCAACACAAGTTAATCTAGAAAAATTATTTTCTGCAAATAATGACTGAATAAAGGTAAGAAGCATGAGGTCTAAAAGAAAAAACAGGCTAAAAAAAAAACTATCCAGGACTTTTCCTGTGTATTGGTCAAGGTTTAGTGATAGCTGCTGTCATTCTCCGTGCTCTGTGCCATCACCTCTTCCTGGGCTGTAGCATCAAATGTAAGATTTACCACATTTTTGTCATTGGCTGCAGGTTCAGGAAGGAGACAGGGATGAATGTGATACTGACCACAGCAGCCTTAAAGAGCTTGCCATTACCAGCACGACAAGGTAGTCGGTGGGGAAAGGAATCTGGCTGGATTGACTTTTTAAAAGTCTTCATCCTTCCAATAGCTGTCACTGCATGAATGTTCATGTATCTATGAATCCTTCACTCTAAAATGATTTATCAACATCGTGCAAACCAAAAAAAAAAAAAAAAAGAAAGAAAGTTCAGTGAGAGACAAACCATTATCAGATTCTGGATAAGGGATTTAGTCTAGGAATTGTTATATCTTGCACAGCTATAGAAGTAACTGGGGACAGATGTGAAGGTTAAGGAGAGAAACTGAAGAATCAGAGGAGTTCATCTAAGACACGACCTCATCCACTGGCCACACCGAGACGAAGCAAGTCATGCCGGGGTGTGTACAGGAAGCTGCACCTCTGAGTAGCGGCTGCCTTTGAGAATACACTGCCAAGCGTCCTGCGGTGGACCCAAGGCCTCTGTTTGACAATAGGGTCCACAACTGGAAAGAACTGGACACAGAAGAGAAGACGGAACAATTTGGGACCCACTGGCCTCGCTCTGCAGTCTGTTAACACATCTAAGCAAAATATCCTTTACAGAGTAATGGCTGAAGTTTAAGTTTTACCTGCCAAATATTGTACAAATTTCTCTTTAGGCCAATTTTATCCCAGATTCATGCTGCACAGTGAATTGCATTAGAAACAGTGAGGAAAGAACTTAGAGAACCAAAATTCAGGTTATGGGAAATACAATTATAGTTTAGCCAAGTTAATGCAGTACAGACTATGGCAGACTACCTGTCATGGATTTGGCGTTCATTTTCTTCATTCATGTATTTATTTTTTATTTAATTTTAAAAGGAATAAAACAGCAATAAAATGAATCAAAGCAGTGATAAGGCAGTAGGAAATCTACAATAGTTACTATATTGCATATTGTTGTCCTCTAAATATTTGCTCGGCTATGGGTTGCAAAGTCAATCAAACAACACAGTTTCTCCAAATCAGCTGTTTGCTCTTCTGTTCTTCTCTGCCCAGCTCGCACACCGGCCAGCTTGCAGGTGGGGGTTTAACTTCCTTCTTTCTCATTTAACTTTTAATGAAATTTAAAAGTTTCAAATAAAATAGAGTGATTTCAGCAAGATGAAAAACTAAGAGGTATCTCCCTTATATTCCCCACCAACAACAATAATTTTTCAATTATCCCTATACAGAATGACTTCTGAGAGCTTTGCAGTCCAGGTAGGAAGTTGTGAAACCCTGGGGTAGCCTGTGACCTAGGAGGAACGTATTATACCCAGGTGGCAGATTTGCCAACCATGGCCCTGGTTTCAGATCTGGAAATGGCCTGACCCCCTAGAGACAGCGACAGTCCTGTTGGGCCTTCGTTCTGTTCTGAACCATCCACCCAGAGACCTGGAAGGAGTCTCCCCGACTCATACCCTGGGTGACAGACTTGCTAATGTTGATTATGGACGCGTACTCAGAAATAGTTCTGAAACTTGACTCTAGCCTCAATCAGCAGTGGTCAGAGACCCGTTCTGCCAGTGGGATAGGGTACCAGAGACATGCCTACATGAGTGTACAGGGCAGGACTGCCAATGTTAATCCTACTGCAGGCCTTAACAAAGTTCTAAGGCTTGACTCCAGCCTTTCCCAGCAGTAATCAGAGCTCTATCCTGCTGGTGGCACAGGGCCAAAGGGAGACAGAACCACATCTCTGAGGTCAGTTCTGGCTGGGGTCTCTGAAATAGCCTTGTAACCTAGTTCTAACCCCTCTCAACCATGGGCCAGGGCAGTGTAGTCTGCCCAGGGACCCACCCAGTGACCCAAAAGGAACCCTCCCAGGAGCCCAGAAGAAGCATAGCTGTATGATATCTAGCACTAGGGCCACTCTCTATGAACCCTGACACAGGCCTTTATCCCAGCACCAACACCATGGACCAAGATCCTGGAGGCGGTTCAATCTACTTAGGAACCAAGGAGGACCCGTGCCCACCAAATATCTTGGAAACAGGCCTGCCTACCACTTCAGACACAGTGGAAGCTAAGTGACCCAGCTCCAGCTGTATTCAATCATGATCCAAGAGGCAGTTCATCAACCCAGAAACCTACAGAAGTCCTTCACCTGCTGAAAGCAATCTGTCAAGACTGATAGCGGTCCTTCCCCCTTCAAACGCACAGACACCGACACAAGCCTACATGGGCAATGAAGAATCAGGGAAACGCTAAGCAACCAAAGGAAACTAAAAATCTCCAGCAACTGAACCCAAAGAAATGGAGATTTATGAATTGCCTGAAAAAGAATTTTAATCATCTTACTGAACCTCAATGAGGTGCAAAACAAACCCACATAGACAGCTAAGTAAAATTAGGAAAACTATATGGACAAAGTTAAAAGTTTAATAATAAAAACAGAAAGTATAAAAAAAGGAACTAAACAGAAATTCTGGAGCTAAAGAATATAATGAAAAATCTGAAAAATCTAGCCAAGTTTGAATGGCAGACTAAATAATCCAGAAGAGTTAGCAAATGCAAAGACAGTTCATTCAAAATTAGCTAGAAGTGCAAAAAGTAAAAACAATGAAAGGATAAGGGACCTACAGAACACCAACAAGCATATGAATATGTGAATTATGGAAAGCACAGAAGAAGCGAGAAAGTGACAGAAAGGTTATTTAAAGAAATACGGACTGACTAGCTATGTAGGAAACTAAGCAGGAGGATTAAAAGTTCAAATTCAGCCTGAGCAACTGAGAATGTTTTAGAATTGGGAGTGCAGCTCAGTGTTAGAGTGCTTCCTGGATGCGTGAGAGTCTGGGTTTAGTACTGAGTACAGAGAGAGAGAGAGACAAACAGACAGAGAGAATGTTTCCAATCAAGATCAAATCAAAGAACACTCCAAGGCATATTATATAGAAGTATTAAAAGTCAAAGACAAAAAAAGCAAACATCTTGAAAGTATCAAAAGACAAACTTACAACATACATAAAACTAATATCAGACTTATCAACAGAAATGTCAAGCCAAGAGAAAGTGAATTGATGTATTCCAAATGCTTAAAAAAGGAAACCCTCTCAACCAAGAAAACTATCCTCAGCAAACATCCTTCAGAAATGAAGGAGATAAAAAGAATCTCCCAGGCAAATGAAAGCTAAAGAAGTTCATCACAACTAGACCCGCCTTACAAGAACTTTTAGTTCTTTGAGTTGAAATTAAGAATGCTATTTAACAACATGAAAATACATGACTAAATAATTCATTGGTAAAGGTACAGAGTAAAATTTAGAATACTCTAACACTGTAATAGTGGTGTGTAAATCATTCTTTTTTGTTTGTTTGTTTGTTTTGTTTTTTGTTTTTTTCAAGACAGGGTCTTGTTGTGTAGTTCAGGCTGGGCTTGAGTTCACTATATAGACCTGGCTGGCCTAGAACTCACAGTGATCCTCCTGTCTCAGCCTCCCAAGTGCTGGGATTACAGGCATGCACCACCATACCTGGCTTTTGTAAATCATTCTTAACTCCAGTATAAAAAAGACAAGACTCAAAATAACTATAGCTACAATGATATAGAAGATATATATAAGGATGTATATAGGAAGGATCAAAAACAAAATGTGGGAGAGAATAGAGTAAAAGTGTTTTTTTATGCAAAGTTATTGGTTTAAAATAAACTGTTACAACTATAAAATATTCTCTCTTAACCATAAAGCAAAAACCTATAGTGTATGCACAAAAGAGAAAGAGAAAGGAATCATAATCCTACTACCCCAAGAAGTAAAGTAGGAGGACTGTATGTTCTAGCCCAGCCCAGGCAATTTAATGACTTAGTGAGACCCTGTTTCAAAATACAAAAAATAAAGGGCTGGGAACATAGCTCAGTATGAAGGGCCTGGGTTCAGTTGGAAAAATAATAAAGAAATAGAATTAAATCATACCAATGGGTCAAAGGAGAAATCAAAAACCATTTTGAAACAAGTGGTAATAGAAAATATACCAATACTCATACTCATGGGATGTGACAAAAGCAGTTCCAAGAGGAAAGTTTATAGCAATAAATGCCCACATTAAAAAAAGATCTCAATTTTCAAAAAGCTAACATTACACCACAAGCAAGTAGAAAAGGAGTAAACTGAGCTCAAAGTAGAGAGAAGGAAAATAACAAAGATCAGATGAGAAATAAGAGATCAGCAAAAATAGAAAAGATCAATGGAATTGAGTATATTTGGAAAAGATAAAATTGATAAAATGTGAAGAAAATGAAAACACTTATTAAAACATGAGACGATATTACAATTCATCCCACAGAAACACAAAGAATTATAAAAGACTGTTATGAACAATTACATGCTAACTGAAATAAAGCACACAGAATCAGAAAGATGCAAAAACTACATGACTTTACTTATATATGAAATATTTTTTAAGAAATAAAAAGCTTATAACTACTACCATCATTATTTCTGTAATTTGTCACACGACAAGTTCTGTAAGACAGGAAGCAAAAAGTTCACTACTTGATTCTAGGAGTAATAGAAGAATCACTTCCATTTTCACCTTTGTTTCCTGGAGAGTTCTAGCCACGAGACAATGAGCACCGTGGCTTGGCACCTGAGCATGTACCACATTACTAGGGCCCTGCAAAGTATCACCAGCCAGCTGCCACTGTCTTCCTTCACAAGTCCCTTCCATCGTTGAAACAGACTATTTCTTCAGGTAATGGGAAATACAGTAAGACAATGAAATCCATGAGCCCACTGGAAACACCTCTTGTGGTGTAAAATAAAATTATTTCATCTTCAGAAGCAATCCTTGCAGAATACAATTGTGTGGAATAAAGTACTCTGAAGTCCATGAACGGTGGTATTAGGAGAAGCATTATCCTCCTAGGAGGCAAATCCATATTAAGTATATTTTCCATTGAGAACACTGGATGGTGGAAGTGGTTCATCACCAGACAGTTGACTCTTCTCCTCCCGCCTCTGCTCCCTCAGGGAATGGAAAATCAGTGTTGGGCTCTGCCATTGGTAGACTGGGTACTTACAAGTAGCTCTAGTCATACCAGCCTTAGAGAGTAGAAGTCCAGATTTCTAGACCCAAGCGTAACCACATCTCTTCCACCATGGCCACTGTGTGAGTCTATTGGGCAAGGACAATATAGTTTCAATGGCTATTGAAAGAGGTTGACTGACATCTGTACAAAAAAATCATCTCATACATCTGGTTATTTACCTCTTCTGACAGTCTTATTTAGGGGAGCACCTACATGAGACTAAAATTTATCTTTACAGACTGTACCCATTCAGAAAAATTTATCTACATACATCTTCCCCAGACTCTGTGACACTAATTTTCCCATTGTACTCTTTATAAATCCCCCAACCCTCTGGACAAACCATTAGCTACTATCATAGCAGTCCATTTCTCTAATATGTATCCTGCCAGACTGTGCAACTGGGTGCACTGTCAAACTAATATCTACTGGGATTTCCCCGCACATCAAGGCACACTTTAGTGGAGTTGTAGTATTCTAGCATCAAATTTCAGATGATGGTAGCATAGCATTCGGAACTCTATAAAGCCAGGCTCAATTACTGTTATCCTCTGTGAACTAGAGAAAAAGAACTCCACTTGAGGCTATAGGTATATATGTTAAGAAAGAGAAGGCCACATAATAGGAGCAAGAACATCAGTATCTTGACTGTTTCCTCATGCAAATTATCCGCTCTTCAGTTTGCTCCAAGTCAGTTATACCTAATTGTATTTGTTGATCAGGTGGAGATCTACACATCTATGTATTATTGGATCACACAACACCCAGTTCTTTGTGAACAGCTCTACTTATAACTTGGTGGTTATGGTCACATGTTCAGCCTCTAGTACGCTTCAGAGCAAGCCCCAAGATGTTTCCAAAAATTATCACAGAGTGATCAGGCCCACAACCTCCCAAACAAGCGGACACCAAAGGCAATAAAAGAGACA
The DNA here is from genome assembly GCA_004363535.1 of Dasyprocta punctata. Taxonomy (NCBI): domain Eukaryota; kingdom Metazoa; phylum Chordata; class Mammalia; order Rodentia; family Dasyproctidae; genus Dasyprocta; species Dasyprocta punctata. Next base: position 225 of record RJWM01024125.1, on the reverse strand, counting down.
GGAAGTGTGACTTTATTTTATTTATTTATTTATTTTTGGTACCAGGGTTCTAACTCATGACCTCACACTTGCCAGGCAGGTGCTTGTGCGACTGAGCTAAACTCCTGGGCCAAGTGGTATGATTTTAGGGTTTCAGGAGGATCAAAATCCTCGAGTAGAGTTTGAGATTCTCTGGGAGCTGAGACAAAGAACTTGTCTGGGTGGCCCATATTTATTTGGTCTTCA